>JAABNW020065561.1:0-19642 GCA_015164035.2 Radianthus crispa
CGGGGAATGGGACTGGGTGTCAGACGGGGGCTTCTCCGATCAAGGGGGAAAAAAGAAAAACCCCCCCAGGTGGCCCCTTTCTCTGATGCCCCCCCCCTTTTTAAAGGGCCCAAAAATGGGCCCCCCCCCCCCCCCCCCAATACGTTTCCCTAGGTTCCGTGACTTTCGTAGTTACTAGATTATTATAAATCCTATTTCATAATATGAATTTGTGTTTAGGTTTCTTAGTATTATTATCATATTCTTCTGTGAAATTAGCTCGGAGTTCAGAGCCTTGGTTGTGTTTGGTCAACAACAGGGAATGATGCAAGCAGGATCATGCGCATTAAATAGAATGCGATTCCCTCATGCTCATTCTTGTGCAAACCAAAATGAACGTAGGCTCTGAAAACCAAAATATAAGACGTGGCAAGCCAGCGGGTATCATTGACGCATGCCCAGTGGATACCATTTATCTACCAATAAACAAGCATGAAACCAAACATGAAATATGGTGCACGAGTAATGGTCAGCAGTCTCAACTAAAAATGACGATGGATTTCTTGTGAAAACCAGTGGATTTCTGTGAACGGCTTTGTTGGCCTGTGTTACGACCTGTGTTATATGAAACAAAAAGGGTGACAAAGTTAAATGAGTTCTCGGTGGGAGTTAGTTCAGTCACACCTTGCGTTAAGTATACATTCACCACATGCGATTTCGTGTTAAAAATCATTCAAAATAATAAATATGAATGTGAATGAAATAAACTTAGGGTGGTAGTTGGTTAGTCGGTATTAAGCATCATTTAAAGCCTTGTGACACGTACCGCCAAACAAATTCATGAAAAATGTACAGTGTACAAATATCAAAGTTGAAACACAGAAAACAGGATAGAAAGTAAAGGAACGAATAGAGAAATTAGACAAGCGTAACCACTTACTCCTGCAAACTTACTGGTGCTATGTTTGGCGTATCTATACCAGACGTACACTGCTATTTATGGTGCAACAGCCACGCTCTAGTCACGTATCTAGACGCTTAAATTTTGTTAGTGCTGCATTATACTACTAGTAGCTACATGCGCTTTCGTTAGCATGCATGCAGTGTACTGACTATCCTGAGCAATAGCCTCCCCTCTCCCATCCCCCCCCCCCCCCAAGAAAAGCATAAGATGAGGAAAGGTTGGAATAAGGAGACAAGGAGAAATAAAAAAGGGAAAGTTGGGGTTGGAGGGGTAGGACTAATGAAGAGCCTATTGCTTAGGTTAGAGGCTCATCTCAAGCGCACTCGTCATGCAGTACATAAGCTAAGCAGCCACGACCATTTAAGGTCCGTTTCAAACGTCGTACTTTTCATGAACCGAACCTAATGACATCAAAGAATATTGCCTAATTATCCATTGTTTATAATGCGTTCGGTACATGAAAAGATCCAAGTAGAAAACGGGCCTCAGAGTGCTTTAAGCTTATGCCAGCTAAATGCAAAAACATGTAACATACAGCTCTTGCAGTATACCCCAATAGACCTTATTCGCTTCGTATGCAAATTGCCCAATACAAACCATGTGATGTTTACATGATGGTCCCTGAGGAATTGTGTCTTTATCTTTCTGAAATTTATTCTTTCATATTGAAAGGAACAATTCTCCAGAGACCATCATGTAAACATCACATGGTTTGTATTAGGCAATTTGCATACGAAGCGAATAAGGTCTATTCAGCTAAATCTGCAGAGGGGAAATTCAGTAATGACAACAATTCAGTAGGGAAAATGCTGCGTCATGGCCGTGACGGTAGTAATTTTCCTTCTACTAAATCGCTTACATAACTTTCTTTTTGAACTAGAATTGTAAGTGCACTTACTATTTTGTGCTTACCAGACATGGCTTAGTCATATTTAGGACTGGGGAATACAGACTGCACATTCAGTAGAGCAACATGAAGCGTTTACTTTTACCTAGCGCTTTTTGCTACATTCTAGTAGGTTGGAAGAAGTTGTAGTGCTTGAAACAAGTTTCTTCCAGCCCTGACATCAATGGTTATTTTTCTTTTTCAGCACAAGTTAAAGGAAAAAACAAATTGCACCTTACATAAACACTATATTTTCTGCTGCACTCACATCCCCCAAAATGTAAAAGAAAATTCAACTACGAAGGATTTTGCTTACAGCTGAGTGTCATCGCCTTGACTATCTCGTTTCTCGGTCGCCTTCTCCTCTGGTGATCCACCAGTACTTGTCCTGTGAGTACGCGCAGCCTGCGCGGCATGTATCGAAGCAAGGAGATCACATCCTGACTCCATACGGGAAGGAGGATTAGGCCGACCCCCTTTGGGTTTGGGTTTTACCGCGGGAGGAATCTTTGGGGCAATCGATGACCTGGGACTTGAAGGTGGATCCGGAGTATTTGCCGACCCGGGAGACCCCTCTCGGAAATGCCAAACGCAAGGCTTGGATTCGTCTACCGATCGATCCAAATCTAGGGAATTTGATCTCTTTTGAAGACTTTCGTCGTTGTAGTTCTTCTTGAAAACATCATCTTTATCATCGGTAGATCTGCTCAAATCCTCCGCGGAAGCTCGAGGCGAGCCATGGTTGCGCGGTAGTGTCGATGACTTGGGAGTTTCCGCATTGGATGTGGCTTCCGACTGCGCCATTTCCGAAGCATTCGATTCATCTTTTGGTCGTGAACGCAGATTCTTTTGTCGATTCAGAATATCATCAGCAGAAATAGTCATCCTAAATCCCTGCTTCATTGCCAGAGGAGTAGACGCCTGAGGCGAGGCGCGAGTAGTTTCTGGCGGAGGAGGAGCAGGAGAGAGGCCAAGAGGGCTCCCTCGTTCAAATAGCGGTCCATGACGCTTTTTCAGAGACCCCTCTCGTTTGGGTATCTTTGGGGGTCCATTTAAGTCTTTGGGTCGCTGTATGGTAGCATCCCCTGATATCACTGAGGATGATTTGGGTAGGGTTTCGGTGGGAGACATACAACCATCAGGGGTTTCTGCGTCGTTGATTTTGATATACGATGCGGGTACAAAGCCGTCAGTGCCATTAAGAGTACCATCCCACCAGTCATCGTTAAATCGCTTGAATACTCTAATAATATCCCCCTTTTTGAAGGACAGTTCCTTGGCTGACCGCGCGATATAGTCGAAGAGGGCTTCGGCATCCCTTGTCTCAAATTCTAGAAAAGCATAATGTCAGGCGTTTTAAGTGACAACCTCAGAATCGACAGGGAAGGAGAAGGGGTACAAAGTACTGATGCCATTTCATATCTGGGCGTTCTCGGCAAAGCGGAGAATATAAACTAAGAAATATACCTCTACTTTGGACGTTGTTTTTTTTTTTTAATTTTAGACCGCTAGTCGTTCCCAAGAGTATCACTCGCTTGCTTAAAGCCATTTTCAATCACAGACACCTTCTCGAGATTTGTTGCTGTCACGACGAATTTGTTTTTGTTGGACGTCGATCAAAGTGTTTGCATGCCACTGCACAGGCACGATCCGTTATCGGTTTGTGTTTGCCGACAATGTCATGGAAAGTCTTTGAAGGACGTCCACCACTTGATGGTGCGTGTGAACGAGAACAGCTGTAACCGTTGTGTATGAGAAGACACATGAGCGAAACATGAATACAAATACAACTGAAACTCAAACAAAAAACTTGGTCTGAAAAATATCAAACGGTATGCCCAAAAAAGTCGAGGCACTCGAAAATTGCAAAGGCATTTTCTTGCATGATCCGTGCTCTGCGATTTATTTTTATACCGGTGAAAGCTAATGAACCCCCCTGATATAAATAACAACAATAGCAATAGACTTTATTTTGAGAGGGTAGCACTAAGAGTTTTGAAAATAAAACCATAGTTAGTGGAGTCCCCTAATTAATGACCATGTGGCCCTCTATATATGTAAAACCCCATCGTTACTTACCTTCATCGCTATCACTATCTTCCGTCTCTGAGAGTCTTGCATCAGTTTCAGATTCCCCAGGGAACAGCTCATCAGAGTGCTTTATAATGACTTCTAGCATGCCGTTCACGTGACTCTGGTAAGCAATCATGTCTTGTTCTGAGGGAATTTTCAGCAGCGTGGGACCAAACACCACGGCTAGGTTATGCGCATCCATCTTGTTATTTTCACTGTGATCGGACACTCTGTTACAGAAATAGAATATAGAGTTATGTTCATATCACTACGGCTTTCCATAGCACTGAAAATACAGACATCGAAAACAAAGTTTTTTTGAATTCTTCGATGCGATATTTCGGAAACTTGCATCTAATGTTTGGACAAAAACTAAGATTGCATTGGAGAAAACTAAAACTAGATTTTATAAATCTTAGTCCATTTCTTTGCCATTTCAGATCAAGTGCTATGCTCTTGAATATCATTTCATTGTTTAATGGTTGTACATCAGAAGACACATGAACATCGTATTCTCAAGAGAATAACACTTGGTTTGAAACAGGAGTGAGTATTGTATCGACAAGGAGAGTAAAATCAACTTACGAAGTGAGAAATCTGAACATAAACTTCATGACCTTAATGATCTCTTCAGGAAGAGTGTTGATGACATTGGAGACACGTTTGATGAGCTCCTCTTCTGATGACTGACCCACTGAAAAAAGTCAAAACGCCCGTTATCATCGAATTCGTTGTTGTGCGCTAAGACGAAAGCACTTGTAATGACACTGATGAAGATCGCATTGCACAAGTTGACAAACAAAACCACTGAAGATCTAATATATCCGCTTTGGGTAGCCTGCACAGCCAGGCGTACCTGCTAGGTTTGTCGGGGGAATAGATCAAGAGAATAAGAGGAATGTCTGGCTATGCAGGCTCCTTTTTGGTTACTGATGAATCTGTGGATATAGTGTCACACGTCTCAACCGTGATTGGTCACTTACTACAAGCTCCCAGGAACTCATGGTAGTGCGACTTAGGGAACAAGGAATCTTCTAATTCACGGAAATAAACCCTTAAAAGGCCAGCTACAGCGTTGATATCTTTCCAGTGATTTAATCCTGCTAGAGGATCGCGACCTAATAAAGATAAGAAATGATCTTTAGCAGCTTTATCATCATTATCAAACTCATAATCACCGCCATCATCTTGATCACCATCAGCGGTGGCACAATTACCACCACCAATGGCTTCAACACTGATTACCATCGGTGGCACCATCACCACCCACGTCGTCGTCGTCATCATCATCAGCAGCAGCAGCAGCAGTTTCATCGTCATCACCAGCATCATCATCGACGCAGTAACCATCACCACCAACAGTCATCTTCATCATCATCACCATCACTACCACTATCACCATCACGACCACTATCACCATCACCACCACTATCATCATCATCATCATCACCACCACTATCATCATCACCAACACTATTCCATTACCATCACCAATAGCATCCTCATCACCATCACCACCACTAGCATCATCATCACCACCACCAACACTATCATCATCACCAACACTATCACCATTACCATCACCACTAGCATCATCATCATCATCTCCTTTAATACCACTACCAACATTATCACTTTATACAAGGATTACATATATTTCTTACCACATTCAAAGAGTTGCTTCATATCGTTGATATCAGTGGAAGATCCAGACAACCTAAAGATTCCTGGATGATCTAAACCTGTTGATGAATATTCAAAACCATAACATTACTAAACTCAGAAACGATATAAAAGCATCTAGACCATCTACCGGCATCACAAGAGACTAAAACTATCAACAACAACAACAACAACAATAAAAGAGGAAAGAATTAGACTTACCGAATTTTTTAATAAATCGTACACAACTTTCAACAACTTCTGGGATTTGTCTTCCAGTTATCTGAAGAAAATTTGACCAGTGAGAATTGATTAGGAAAATAATACAAGCCAACCAAACTCAATCAGATAACAACACAAAGTCTTCTAGTTTAACTGTGCTGCAAAATGTTACTGGGGAGCACGGGTGGCACAGCGGCGAGAGCACACGCCTCTCACTTTAAAGGTGACCCAGACCAGCTGTCATATGCAAGTGGAGTTGTTGGTTGGTTCTCTACCGTGCTTCAAGGGTTTTTCTCCGGGTTCTTAAGTTTTTTTTTCGCTCACCAAAAATCAACTTCTAAATTAGATTAGCGCTTACAATGTCTGTTTTAGTTGACCCACCATACAACGGTACAGCCACAGCCTAATGGATGTTTGTACTGAAGGTTTAGTAAATCAAGAGACAAATGTTGGACATACCTTGAGATATTCAATTAAATTACAGCCAAAGATCTTGGTTTTCTTTTGAACCGACACTAAGATGGCCGCAGCTTGTGGTGACTTGGTATCTACTGGAAGCTGTTTATGGTAGGCAGTCCGTCTATAGACAAAAAAGAAATGAACGAAACTCAGATGCAAAAAAAAAAGCTAAATATCAGTGACATATTTGTTCTTACCTTTTGCCCACAGTATCTTCCGTTACTTCTCCTGTTCATACAATGATATTCGATTAGGCCAAATAACATGTCGCAGTGTATAAAACAGCAGAAAACCTCACAACAGATTTTTACATCAAAACATCAGTACCAACAACAACCACAAAGCAGCAGCAAGTATAATGGTCAATAATAATAACGGTAATATAACAACTAACAGTGATTAGAACAGTCATGTAGATAGGAGAACAAAACATCAATAACAACAACAACCACAAAACAACAGCAGCAGCCAAATAAACCTTTTTTAAAAAAACAACATATCTGAAAATACTCCATGGACTTGCTCACCTAGAGCTCTTGTGAGAATATCATTCTGAGCTTCCATTCGAATCTTTAAACTACTTGCCATCATTTGCTCCCTAAATTTCTGTAATGATAAATAAAACTCCATATCTTCTTTCAAATTTCGTACAGCAAATTCGCTATCCTCCAATAAAGGACAACGTCAAAAATATCAGTTTCCAAACCACAATTACCATAAGGTGTAACACTTGAAATTTATTTCCTGACAACCATTTCACTAGAAACACTAGTGCAGTCTGTGCTAGTTTTCCAACTTTTTTCTATCATCACTTAATGACCGGATTTTTTTTTCAGGGACTATTCAAAAGGCCCACCAACCCTTGAATGTAGGGCCATCCAGAAAATTGGCAGGCATTTCTCATAGTAAGAATAGACCCAGACTTGTTGC
This sequence comes from Radianthus crispa, assembly GCA_015164035.2. NCBI lineage: Eukaryota > Metazoa > Cnidaria > Anthozoa > Actiniaria > Stichodactylidae > Radianthus > Radianthus crispa. Next base: position 7,176 of record JAABNW020065561.1, read on the forward strand.
GAGTTAAATTAAATGTCTGCATTAATCGTTCGTGATCAGTTTACCCTCATTCGCATCGGCTTCTACAGTGTAATTACCAATAAAATGCAATCTCCATAAGCCCCTTTACGGTTTAAGAATCGTCTTCAGTGCGCATGCGATTTTATCCCGAATTTCTCACCTTCTTTTGTTTAATCAAGCCGATTCTTAAACCGCAAAGGGGCTTATAACCTTTTTATACAGGAGGAGTATTTTTTAAAAAAAGGAGTCAAACTTTGCATGCCAGTTCTAAATTTTTTGCGGCAGTTCTGCAAGGGCGGGTCCTGGTGAGAAGACTGTACCATATTCAATATGATGGAATAGTGACTTACACAAAGATAGTAATGTTCAAGTTCATCACTGCTGCTCTTAATTGATTGACAGCTCAATGTTCCTGTGGCCGAGTCTATCTTCCCACTTGCTATCTTACTCATCTCGCCATCCCACTGTTTATACATTGCTTTAAGTGCATCAGATGTGGCTTCTACTGTCTTGTTGATCTGCAAACAAAGATGCATTCTCGTGGTTTTGCAAGAGTTATACGTCAAGGCACTGCATTATGGGTCTGTTTTTAGGGACAATTTTATAGTAATGTGTACAAGGGCTGGATTTTCATAGTCTTTTCTTCCATTTTTGCGTATTGAATGAAAATTATACGCCTTGTTTAATTAAATTTCTTAATTGTATTTCGGTTTCTTCGCTGCTTGAGATAGTTTTCTTTCAAAAGTTGAATGGTGTTAAATAACAATTTCAAGCTCATTCATTGGCTCTGTTCAGTATTAGTCTGGTCTATCTGGTCATATCTATCATGTCTTGCTGACCATTTTGATCAAGGTAAAACTATCCAATTTTAAAGTCCCATTACCAAATAGAAAAAAGGTCTACTGTATCTATTTCCAGGCGAACTGTCAGTACTATACCTCGTCAGTCTCTGCTTTGATTTGCTTGAGATTCTTAAACACATCACAGTGAAAATCAACCACATCAGTTTGCTGGGGAGATATCTGACAAGCCTGAACACCAAATGGGAAAAACAAAGAGAAGAAAGAAGAACTGATGAGAACTAGTAACTACAGTATTCACTGAGTCCTGGAAATGAAACTACATGTAAGCCTCAATCATGTTTTATACCTACACTTCTATTGTTTTCAGCTGCTTCTTTTATTCTGCTAATTTTCACCATTAATAGACCGATGGACTCAGGTGGCCTGGGCCAATGTAATCAAAACAAGGCTAGTCAGTCACACAATGTGGCATTTCCCTTACAATATTTTGAATTTTTTGGCGATCAATGACATGTTTGACCCTGAATTGCCTGAAAAAACTTCAAAATATCATAAGGGGAAAGCCACATTGTGTATGATAGACAGTTATCAGCCCAGGCCATATCAGAATCGGTCTATTGTCTTGATACTCTCAAAGGATTTTTAGAATTTCAATACACAAGCAAATTTTGAAAAGGGCTGTTGTGTTAGTTTAGGTATGAAATGCCATACACTTGAAAAATGGCCTGGATCGAGCCCCCAATTTGTCTGAAAACAAGGCTAGTCAGTATTGGGATTCCAAGATGGGTTAGGTATCTATCACCAAGAGAAGTACCGAGAATAGCTTTTTCATTTAGCACAATTTCAGCTCCATTATATTGTAAACTTAACTACTTCAAGACAAAATCGTCGTGAACATTACTGACTAGCCTCATTTTCAGACAAATTGGTACCCAGGAAATCTCAGTCACTGGGCTTGTCTGCCATTTTTCGAATCTAAGGTGTATAAGGCAGAGCTCAAAACAAGAAAAACATATAGTCAGCCAATCTAGTTAGTAAATTTTGCTGCAAGTCCTGTCTAATTGTTAAGCATATGGCAGTTCATGATTATCATGCCAAATGGCCACAGGCAGGTCCCTATATTTCAAGGCCTGTAAGGCTAAGGGTCTATAAGCAGCACTGATGAGAAGGAAAACAATTGAATACTATTGACATTGTCTGACTATACTTTACTCATTAAAATGTTTCCACAAGAGCCCATGGAATTTAATTCTACAAACAATGTACACTTATTAAGTCCTACCTCTTCATCACAACTTGGTATAAAATTGAAAGTGTATGGTAAAGAAAATGTTGACTGATTGTCTTCAAAAAACTGCTGCTTGTCCACCTCAGCACTGACAGACAACATCACTTCTCGTATTGAATCCATGGACTGAATTGTAGATGAGGCAAATGTGCATTCTGCAGAAGCATATGCCTCTACTGCATTCTTAAATGAATCGTGATAATTAAAATCAAATCCCTGAAATTAGAATAACAAAACATTAAATCAGTTACTAACTTATCTGTGACATCAATAAGTTTTTCAAACCTCATGATTTATAATGACAAGACATCCAAAGAGTTCACAGAAAAAGTTACAATTAAATAACACAGTGAATTATCTTTACACCACCCTTTAAATCTTTGTATTTGGTTTAAGGCTCATTATAGGGTATGAGATATACGAGGTAAAGGCCCTTAGCTAGACATCTCAAATTTCCATTATCCTCAATTTTGAGACTTTGAAGAGAAACTGCAGAGGCTAAAGTAGATGATGCAGATTCCAGGAATCAAACTCAAGACCCAAGGATATTTGCAGTGGCAGAATTCACTCAAAAAGTAAAGGCAGGTTGTCCAGGAATTTTTGAGAGGATTGTACAAATATTGAGAGCGAGTCGAAATGTGATGTTGTTTGGCAAAACTAGGATAAGACTTTATGAATAATTAATTAAACCTCAGGTATGACAGTGTTGGTAGAGTGATGGTGGTTGTGGTGGTGGGGAAGTAGGACAGTCCTGACCCTCCTCTGTAGCCATCTACTAGCTACTGTATAATAGTCACGGATACTTACATCTATAAGATCAGCTAGGTACTTATTAAAATAAGTCTGTACAAACTTATTGGTGGACTGTAAAGAAAGTATGTATTCATTCTTGGCTTTGATGCTCTTTTCCTTGTTTTCAGAATATCTAAGCTGATGCTGTAAACAAACAGAAATGATTATGTAGAAATTACAGTAATTGGATGTTCACCAACAAAATTAGGAAATGGGGATTCAAATGCAACTATGACAGCTGACCAAACTGCTCACCCAGGGTAGACACCTCTCTAAGATTGGCACTTGCTCATAGGATCATTACAAGACAGTTCACATTTTTGAATAAAATTTGCAGCCAACAGGTGATATTCTGAGTACTTTGGACTCATCGTAGACGGAAGTTTTCCTCTAAAAACATGAGGTTCTTAAAATTTAACCACAATATTTCCTTTAAATTTGAATCAAAGACAGCTTTATGGATTCCTTCTGTAGAAAGCCAAAATAAAAAATAGTGGATTACAGCTGTAGTCGTTTTCCAGTAGCTGATGGAAACAGTTATTGCACCTGTAGCAGTTAATGGAGCTTGATCTTGAAAAACATAGGTCAGGTGCACTCGAGCTGTCAAGCATTATGTGCAAAACCCTTTCCTTACAAATACTGTAATGTACGTGCAAATGTCCTTATATTAAGTGTATTTCCATCAGCACAAGATTTGACTTGTATTTTGCTATATTCAAGTTCCTTTTTGCTTGCTCCAATTAAACAAAGAAAATGATACTCCAGGGAATAAGAAATGGCCTTTAATGAGGTGTCCAAGATAATAGTGTCTATTACCCTGTTGGTGCAGATCTGTTGCAAACAAATATTGTTTAGCTACTACTTCAATACCTTCTCCTTTTGTTTGTTCATTTTCTCATTCTTCCTTCCAGATTCTTCAGATTTCAGAAGTGCTTGTTCTGTACTCTTTAATTTACTTTCTGCTGTCTTACTTTCCACAAACAATGCATGGTATTTGCGTAATTTCTAAAATAAGGGGAAAAAACAAGAAACCATGATACAAAACCCGACGTGTGCTACTGTTTCCACTAAACAAGATTTTTGATATATTTTTGGCACTTTTTCAACCTTTTTTAAAGGAGCTGCATGCAATATGAATTATTGTACATTATGATATCATGTGAATTTGACATGATAAATCAATTGTCTGTAGGTTGCCTAGGATACAGACAATAGATTTATTTTGTCAAGTTCATTCAAGGTCACATGCGCTGTGGTAGCTTTGCAGAGTTATTGATTGGATTTTTTTATTCATGAATAAACGTTTAGAGTTACACATAGCATCATGGTGTTTATTATTTTTTCCTAACAAAATGTATAATAAAGCAATTATTGAATTCGGTTTTTGCATATCATACTCAACCTCATCCAACCATTGCTTATTAACATTTAGGAAAGATGCAAGCTAATGAGACAGGCTTGTGGAAACATGTTTTGGCATATGCAGTGCCTTTGAATTAACAAATCAAAAACAGTTTTCCATGTTTGATAAACTCGAGAAGCTGGAAACCACTCCACTACGGGTTGTGGTTTCATACTCTCCTCTTGTGTTCTCTCAACATCCTGTGTGTTTTGATCAGAGTTTCTCAAATTCATGAATAATTAATGAGGACAAAACAAAGAAAAATAACTCCAAAACAGTGTCTTGATACACTGATCAAACACTTGCATAAATTACGCCATTAACTTTTGCTTTGATTTTCTCAATAATTATTCATGAATTTGAGAAGCTAGGTCAAACACTCAAAATTGTGTTTGATCGATGTATCAAAGCACCTCGAAGTGGTTAAAAAATCTTGGCTGCACCTCATTTTTTCAACTCACTTCTCTGTGTTTTGATACACCGATCAAACACTCTCTCTCATGTTTGATCTATTACGTCAAACACAGAAAACTGTTTTTGATCGTTTCATAAAATAATAAATGTGCAAAAAATTTACCGTGATGAGACAGAAATCAAAGAGTAATTGTGTGGGGTGCACTAGGATGACGCGAGTGTGTTCTGATACTCTCATCAAACATGGTTTTCAACCAATCATAGCGTGTGTACTATCCGAACTATTTTATAAAAAATGTTCAAAAAGTGCCAAAAATCCATCAAAAATATTGTCTGACAGAAACGGTAGTATGCTTCATGCTGTAACAAATAATAAACACAAAGGGCAGGTTCGACTCCCCCACCCTCCCCTTCCTGCCAACCACATTCTCCTTGATTTATTCTAATGCCCATCAAATGCTTAGCAAAATCTTCCAGCCAACATCCAGCCCAGGCCCTTTCTACAGTACATAATCATGAATGCTCTAACAATGGAGGTTTTTTTTCTATAATCCCTGGTTTCTACCATACCAGGAAAGGACTATCCAGTGGGTGAACAATAATAGTTAAGGTACATACCCTATGAAGTTCATTTATTGATTTACACAGTTCATCCTGTAATATGAGACCAGCTTCTCGACACTGTGAAAATACAAAAGAATAGTCATCTTAACTGGCTTTCAACAAGTAATTCACCATTCCCTTTATCACATCTTGATACCACTACTACCAGAATCTGCTTCAAATGCTTTTTCTTATTCAAATAGTTTCAACTCCCCAACATAATGGTGTTCATTAGGACAAAATAAGGCACCACCAAAAAGGATTCTGGTAGTCGTGGTATAAGGGAAATTAGGATTTATTGTAATGATTCCTTTTTTATTAGATGGACTCAACTTGGTTCTTCCAAAAAAGCTTCAAATTTCTACTATTTCCAGTTAGACCCAGCTAAACCTTACAACTTCTCACTGCCACCCAGTTAAGGCATCCAGGAAGTGATTTGAAATACACTTAAATTACAGTTCATGAAGCAAAATGTTCAGGGGCTGTTTGGTATGAAGGATAAATAGTACCGTTCACTGGATAAATCCTCATCCAGCAGACAAACCCTATACTGGATAATTTCTACACAGTGGGATGTGTAATGTATCCGACCTTCCTACAATCAGCTCCAGAACTACATGTACAGGGATTTCAATAAAAATTGTAGTAGACAGCTGCTGGGAGTACTTAATAGGCATCTGTATTCTGCATTAACAGATACAAGATTGGAATGCAGTGCATGGCTAAAGTAACAGCTCATATGTCAATAGTAGATGGTGGAATTTGTCAGTTGCCTGCTGCTAATGAAATCCCTTGAACAACATTGCATATTACCTTCTTTGATATTCGCTGATAGTCATCGCTCATGACCGTAAATCTGTTTACAATATTATTATTCAAGTTTTCACTTAGTGCTTGTCTTGATTTTGCTCTGTTCTTGGTTTCGGACAGAACCTTGTGCCATAAATCGACATTGGTTGACCTCTCCTTCCTGGTGGGATAAGAAATGAAAGGAATATCATGGAATGGGAAATAAAAAAATGAGATAATAAACCATTTGGAAACAAAGAAAAAGGGAATTAATTATGAATCTCAAGATAAATGGTGGTCCCATCTCTCCTGATACAACCATGGCAGTGACCACCCTCAGCACAGTCCACACTTCTTACTTACTTCCTCATTCACCTTGTCAATGTAAAGCATATCTTTGAATATATCCACATACAAAAGGGGGCTATACAAATCCAATATCATTTATCAGCAGCAAAAAAAAACAAATTTAAATGCACAACTCAACATTGATGTTCAAAAGAAAATAGCAGGAAATAAGGTTGCAACATAGTTTCCGAAATATTCTACCTTTGAGCTTTGAATTTAGAAAGCCTATCCAGAAATCTTTCGGAGAGTTTTTCTAAGTTTTTAGCATATTCTGACTCCACCTCAGACAGCCTCTTGTAATACTCCTGCAAATCTGCAAGAAACCATATTTTTCCTTCTGTCCGTGTGTCAAAACCCTTGAGCTGTTCATTTAGCAGCTGGCGAATTTCTAGAAAAGAAAACATGAAATTAAGAATAATAACAGTGAGCTATAAGCCCCCTCACTTTTCATTTTCTGCCTTCTTTTCTCTTATATTGTCCAATCTTAAAGCTCCCATTTTTCAGTCTTAGCCCTCCCCCTCATTAGGTGCTGTGAATAGACCAGCTTCATCTTCAGTAAATATTACTGCATTCTAAGACCACAAGCTCATTTACTCAGGCTTAGTCTCATTCAAGGACAAATTATTCTTTGCGAAAGATTTGATTTGGTCCAGTTGAGGTATGTTCAATCTTTGTATTAGACATGATCTGATCAACCCAGGTTAATTATTATACATTTATTTTTTTATATTATTAGATAACCTCATGAAAATGAAATATACTACACTAGTACATGTACACTGATAAGCATACTGTATTTCTAAAGTATGACAAAAGAAATGTCAAGGCCTTATTTTCAAAAATCAGTTTTCTCCCTAATCACACTAAATTATATATGGCTTTAATAAGAAAATTCAAGGATAAAACATATTGTTTAAAAAACTCTAAAGAATTTAAGAATGCATGCCATGAAGTCTAGAGAACTGGAGACATAATTATGACTAACAACTGGAGAACATGCTTTGACTAGTTTTGACTAAGCCCAGAAGAATACAATTTGATGTTATCTGAACAGTCATGATTTCATAAATGATACCAACAGCTAGAACTCAAATTGTTATTGAGGCTTATGTATTAAACACAGACTGCCTGGCAGCCAATTTAAATCCACCTGATAGGATGATTAAATCAGAGGAAACGATACCTTATATGGTATTGAAACATGAACCAATGAGATAAATAGAAATAGTTGAATCTTCCCTAAACACAGAGCACAGGAAGAAACAGCTTAAACTTAAAACAATTTTAAAATCGAAATATTAATGACATCATTTTAATACATTACCATGTACTGTATATAATTTATGATTTTATTTATTGAAGGAACAAACATCATTGAGCAGACTGTGGAATGGATAGTTTTATTAGAGGTTTACCTATATACTGATTAGTATACAAGTTTCACAAAATATTTTTTGGGGGGGAGGGGATAAAAATAACATTGCACAAATGAGAACTGGAACACAAACATAATCCATGTCAAATAGGAAACTGATAAGGATAATCTTCATCTGCTTCTGAAACTATAAACATTATACCTCAGGATTTGGTATTTGGAAATAAATGTTATTAATAAAATCTTACAAAGTTGAGTTTGAGGCATCAATGAAGAAAACTTTATTTAATTATACCAACAGGAATATTTTGCTTTGATAATCTTATTCTTGGGTTTATGGTTGACAAATAAAGTAATATGATACAACATGAAGCTTGAAAACAAAATGAAATGATCCATTTTAATAATAGCAATCTAGGTGTCACTGAGAAAATTCCATATTATTTTTATAATAATTTTTATAATAATATCCTGAGATCAACTACTAATTATCTGTAAAATATATGTCTTGAGCAACAAATAGCTTGTAAACAATTATTAATTAGTAAAATAAATAGCAGACTCACAAGATATCAGAAAGAATCAAAGAAGTCAAAATTTTCCTTGACATCTTTAAATATCATGTTTTATATAATTAGCAACTACTACTAGACTATGAGTAATAATGAATGTAATGTCAATCAGTCCAGAATGAAAGAAGGTTAATTTTGTGACCAAATTTGGGAAACAGGTGAAGAAAGGACCCCAGATGGTCTTGTGCTTGTGTCAAAATGTGAGCTCAACAAGTGTCACTTCTGACAGCAAAACCAATTAAGATAATGTCTGGTTTATAGAATGAAGAATGACAACTTTTATGCCAATAATGAGCAGGATAACATTCAAACAGTTATGGTAAACAAATGTAAATAACAGAATTACATGTAATGGTTTTAATATAAGAAGTGATCAGGGTTGGTAGACAGGGTATTCTAATGAGCAGCCCATGCATAGTACTTCATTGTGACCCGTCAGTACACAATACATGTTCTGAACTTAACACGTGTGTTTCTTGATATTTATAACAAGATAAAACTATTGATCAAAACTGTTACAATATCAGGATTATATACACATGTAAATTGTATTATTGCTAAACATAAGATCGTTGGCAGTCATAATTTCATGCTTAACTTATATTTGCATTTTTTTTTAGTTATGGACCCTCAAACGTTATGAGTTATCTCTTTCCTTTCCTTTTCTTTTTTCATTTTTTCAGATACGAAAAAAATCAAAGGAATATGTTTGTTAAGATGTTGCAATGATGGAGAGTCTGTGGTTTAACGAACGTGAAATGTTGTTAATATTTTCAAAGCGAAAAAATAAACAATCTATAATCGGTGTTAGAGGCATTGTAGTTTTCATCAATCAGTTTCAGTAGTATTCTTAAACCCTTAAAATGGCACTATAGAATAAGGGATAGACCAACTCAAACAAAACAGTTATGATCATAATTCCACGTGTTACGACACCTCGAGATAAATAATTAGAGCGAATTGATCAAAATCTCGTACTATCAAAGACGGCCTGGATTATTTCCAAAAATCGTACATTTTACTTCGATATCAAGTGTTCATCTCAAGTTATGAGTGTAATTATTTATTAAAATGTTTTATTTTTCGGTAAAACTGTGTTAAATATAAAAGCTGGTGTTGTATAGAGTTATAATAATGAGGTTTTTGACCGTAAACTTGGCTGAAACCAGCTTTCACTTGAAAGAGTCGCTGCAATTAATCATAAGCGATGTCAGAAAAAGTCATAATTTACGTAAAATCTAAAGAAAAAATACTTGTCTTAAACAGTTCCTTAAGAAATAAGATTTATAAAACAATAGGACTGAGCTAGCCTCTGAAAATTTACCTTAATATATTTAATAGAACTATGAATTTAAGCTTTTAATCCATCAGGAGTTTCAGCTCCTAAGACAACTTTTAAGAGTAAAATATTCATTATTTTGAAATTTTCTTCAATTTGGCTACAAGAATTAAGGAAGCTTATTTTTATGACATTTGAAGTAACATTTATATAATCTGGGAAGGAAAAGCAACAGGCGTTCGTTTTTATTTAGTGGTAAAATAAATATAACTAACTCTTGTGTCACTTCCTACGTGAGCCCAAGACGAAAGCACGCCGACCAATATTTTGATTATTTTAGAGAAAAATGAGTTAAAATAACTAAAAGGAGAGAAGGTGAGAATAGCTCTAGTCCTAGTCTGAGATGACGGATTTCTTGGGAGTTAGTAATGATAAATATGGAATATTTAGTTGGGATGTTTTTTTTGATGATTCGAGATACCCCCATCCCAAAGCAAGTAGTGGTAGCCGAGAATTATGACCGGAAAGCCTCTCGAATAACCTCGTGATCTCATTCGATTAACCCAGTTAGGAGCCAGAATTTATGAATATTCTCACATATGAGAGATCAGGCTTGTTTCTAGGGTTTATAGAAGTATTTTCCATACCTTTGGTCTGGTTATCGAACTCAACTAAGGCTCCTTTTCCTTTCTTGGTCGAAGACGACATGACATGAACCGAAGTGTTTTGTTCACACTTAGTCTTAAGTCATGGCCTCTGGACGGGTCCAAGAGGAAGGACGATGATGTTGAGGATCTTTTATAATTGTTTGGAGGTATTTTGTTGTGGCCTTTTGTTTTCTAGAGGCAAAAGAATCAAGAAATAATTTCAATTCTTCCGGAAGGAAAACATTGCTCTGGCCTGATGGTGCTAACCGAACCAGGCCCCTGCAAATCACACGTACCTGCTCGAACGTGCAGGCCCAGTTTCTTCCTTTTGTGCTTATCTTTTATTCATTATTTCTTTCTTTCCTTCCCATTCTTTTTACTCTTATTTTTTTTCAATCAGAAAATTTAATTGATTAAATTCCTAGACTCATAAAAATAGAATAACATTCGTATCCCACTTAAATTTATGAACAAATTCTTTCCGATCTTAACTTGTTTTTTTTTCACACTTTTTTTAATTTGCCGTTTTTTTTCCTTAATATTCCTTACTAGGTCAGTGGTAACAATTGTTTCTGCTGTTTCCACAAAGAACAGGATATATGTATGGCAATACTGGCACAGCAGAACCAGAGCAGGGGAATCCTTAGGACTCTTTGGAAGGAGCGCAAACTCTCAAAAGCACTATGGGATCAGTCTTCCCTTTCTTTCCTGTTAATAGTTTAGCAAGGAGTAGCACCTTGTAGGGGACAATTGTTCCATTGTGTATTGCACCTGTCTTCATGACGAATTGATTAAATAAATAATTAGACCACTAATCAGAGCTAATCATGAGGATCTTTAGAAGGAATGGACACTCAATAGAAGTTGGAGTAAAGTGAAAACCGAGATCAGTGTTGAAAAATACCAACTATAAACAGGTGTGACAAGGGATCACAAGAAGACAGACATTCAAAAATCTCCTCAAAATGTAATAACCAACCTGCCATCATGGACGACGCAAGCAAAATATTATTGGGGGGCCAGCCCCACCCCCACCCCCCCCCGGTTTCACCATCCATGGCCATGGACAGTTTGAATTTCAAACATTAAATAATATGAGGCTAAACATAAGTTGGCTTTTATGGATATTATAAACAAGTCTGAGGCAAAAACCTTCAACTTTGGTTGAATAACTTTGATTTTTATCATTATTTTGCTAAGTGTGACCACATTGTGCGACACAAAATCAACTTTCATAACTTGACAGGTAAACACCGAATTGATTTAAAACAGGGTCCGTACAGAATCCTCAAGGAAAATTTCCAAAACCACACACAATGAAAACAAATGAGTGGAATTCTCAAAAACAAGGCAGTCAACACACCGACATTCATTGTGTATTGTATTCTTGTGTACTGTATCTACATCACTTAAAGCAGCGCTGTCGCGGGGGCCGCTAGACAGCTTTCTGCGCACTTTTTGGGTACACAGGAACACCGCACGCTAAATCAAAAATCTTCACAACAGTTTTCGGTTCCTCATGTATTTAGAGCATATTTTTAATACATACATTGAATAGGCAGATATAATATGCAAGTATAATTTCAGAATATCGAGACGAAAATTCATAACTTTTCCATAGCCCATTTGAAAAAGCTCTATTTTCCAAAACTTTCAAGGTCCTGGAAAATGGCATCATTGTGCAAAACTTTCCAACACTTTCTAAAACCTGTACGGACCCTGTTAAAAGTTTCTTCCTGTGACTTCTATTACTGATTCATAAAACATGTATTTAAAATTTTCTTTTTGCGATGCATATTTTTGGAATTTGGAAGATGTTGACACATGAAAGCCACCAATACTCAATTTCCATGTCATAAACTGCAGGTCTCAAGTCCACAGGAATCCCAACAAACACTGGCTCCAGGAGGGAAAAGTGGGACTGATGGCAGTCTACCTTGTCGTGATTATTGTTTCTATGAGCCCAAAGTAATGAAAATATGATTTTCACTTTCTCAAGCATTTAAGGACGTTCATGGGCAAAAGATCCGCTCGTCAGATTTTTTTAAAATTTTGCACAAAGAAACCTAATCATATTGGAAGTAAAATGAGCAAATAAAAAATGGGGGTCACCGACTTCGTTTAGCCGTCATATTGCGTGGAAGTTGACCCATTT
>JAABNW020066672.1:0-24357 GCA_015164035.2 Radianthus crispa
GTACGGAAGAATGCTTCAATCTTTATTCTTCAAGATGATAGGTGCTTTGATTTAGATGACATACAAAGGGTCTATAAATACAATTTTATATTAATGCTTGAATAATTCAAAGCAGAAGGCAAAAGAGTCAGCCAAAAAGGTTACAATTTCTCAAACAGTTTATTGTCAAAAGTCCAAGGTATATCAACAGGCATTTTGTACATGAAAAGACCTCTCTCAAACCAGAATGCATGGATGAATCAACACAACCATAGGGATTAGCAAAACTTGTTTGTACTCTAATGTCTAATAATTGGGATGGAAGTGTGCCTCCCAGCATCTGTGAAGGAGGCTAGCCTGGGTATTATAGTGGTTTTTGAATGAGATTTTGCAATAACAACTAAATGACTAAAATCTAGTCCTCAATTCTGCTTGAAATGACGACAAGAGAAATAACCCCTTTAGAGGGAAGATATTGAACTAAACAAAAAACCTGAATACAGACGAATATCAGTAACACTCAAGAAGATATTCAAAGCAAGCTAATTAAAACAAAATGCAAAATTCTGACAATAAATAATTAACAAGTGGGAAAGTCTCCATCATATCTTGTCCATCCTGTATGCCAAGAATTAGAATTTGCTATAACAGACCAAATACTCGCTTAAGCTTATTTATCAGGTTGAGGATTTTTCACTAACTCTAAATTTACGTATATAGTAATTAACTATGAGATTTCAAGGTTTTTATAATAACAATAAGAGACTATACAATAATATAAAATATCTTACAATTTTCCGGGTTGTCCGAGTCATCGCATTTTGACTTATAAGGGTCTTGAAAAACCAAAACGCTTCTTTTCTGAAATGTTGAAACATGTTTGTACGAAAAACAAAGAGAGGTTTTCCCCTTCGAGAAACCATCAATATGACCTTTGCACCTACAAACAACGTGTTGGCAATATCCAACTTTTAACATCACAGCGGTTCTACACAATTATCTTTAAATATTGAGAAATATAGCTTCACTGACTGTTCAAGGCAAATTTAAGCTTTGTAATAATATTAAGCTTAGTAAGCTAGCTGTAAGTCTTCAATAGTACAAAACGCAAAACACAGTGTTGCAAGAAGCACTTTGCAATTGCTCTTGGTTTACACATCCCCACCGCAAAATTACTTTTCGTGGTAAAAGCTTGATCACTAGTTTCTATTATTACTGCAAACAAGAAAGATATGCAGAGATATCTTCTACTTTCATCAAAAAATAACTTGTTGAACAAAGTAACAAATCTGCAAAACATGAACCATGTTGATCCCCACCTTCATCATCTTGACTGAAGTCCCTTCCGTAAACTTCGAGAACACCTTGATGCCATGTCTGTCATATAAAACAGACCATTTTTCAGTGCTTTCAGCTAGTCGTCTAAACTGCTCGAAATCCTCTGCTTTCGCAACTCGTACTTCTCCAACTTTCATTGAACCGTCGATCGTCATGAGCCGGCTGTCCTGCAGTGAACGCTCTACCTTGTCTCCAAACAGCTATTAAAAATACTAAATCCAGCAAGAATACACGCTATGAAATCCTAGTTTTGGTTTAGAGATTTCCTATATGGAATAAAGGGGATATTTCTGCTAACTTCTTCTCCTTTACTTGGCTACGTAAGTGATTTTTACTCAAACAAACTCCAACACGATCCGAAGTTTGGCCGAAGATTCATGACGTAATACCGAGTGAATTAACCAATCAGATTCAATCATGAGGGCGTCTAAAGATCACTCTCGTGGGTGGAACTTGTGATTCCAAGTTTTCGCTGTTAGGACGCCCTCGCCATATTTTATCTTTTTTGTATAAACATGATTGGTCCAAAGAAAAAGAGAATGGCTGCGATTATCAATAAATGACGGCATGGAAATACGAGCACGTCTTCCATGGCCGGCCATCGTATCCCCATATCACATGACCAGATTGGTGGAAACAGAAGAAAAGTTGACTCAGTAAAAATGCTCTCTGGATAACGAGGTGTGCTATTTTAGTTTTAGGGTCATTATCGAATCTCCCGTAGCTTCAGAGACAAAGCGAACGAACCGCGGGAGCAGGTGCTCGAAGCTTGAAGATTTCCACGCAAAAAAACAATTCTAACCAGAAATAAACTAATATAACTAAATTACCTTAGTATTCACCAACGTATGGGCTATTATAAATCCTGATTGGCTCCCTAACCTCGGGCTATTGGTGATAGCCCATTACGTCGATCGCACGCGCTTTCAAATGTTACATAATACCAATAAAACATTTTTCTCTTTTTGTATTGTTTAGTTTCATTGTCGACTTTGGCCCAATACGTTGATGAAAACTAAAACAATTAGATCTTCGGCCTAATGGGCTATACTCGTAGTCCATTCGTCCTCGAGATCTAATTGTTAAAACCGTGTTGATAGTAAATGGTGAAAACTCGCATCGCTGTTTCCCATCTTGTGGACAAACAAAGAAGGGTTATTTTAGGATCCCATAGATATGTTTAGGGTTAGTGTCCAGAGGAAACTAAGCGACGCTCTAGCAGCAACACAGCAAGTCATTGTTTTTTATATACCGAAGGTCAGGTGTTGATCTGGTCTGTTGTCTATACGTCGAACTGCTGTGGCTGCGCGCGTGCGCAAGGCAGAGTTCGAATGTGTTTATATTTTGCTTAATTTTGCGATGCGTCACTGCTGCGCACTAAACGGAGACTGTCCTGACATGCTTGTTGTGTACAACTAAACCCAAATCACCGATGAGTTAGCTTAAAATGAGTCATTTATTGGATTTTATGAGGGTTTTATCCCTCTTCACACGGAAGCGGATCTAGAATGGAGCATAGCCTATAACTAGCGCGCGCGTTAAGGCGCACATTCCTTAAAGCATCAATTTGTGTTTGGTGATTGGTCTGTTAATCCCAAACAGGTTATGATCAGTGGCGGGGTGATCTAGTAAACGGACCATCATCGTTTGTATGACTCATACAACCACATGACAGTCACTATTTTTTCATAACCGATGAAGGTCATTATGAATACGTTAGCTAGACGAGCTTCATGGGAAGGAGATAGTTTTCACCTCACAAGTTCAGTTTATTCTTTTAAAAACGTATTTGAAGGTGACAAAGAAGGATGATGCTTGAATTATCTTTGAAAATTTCACCAGAGAAGATAAGTGAATAGCGTAGGAGCGCATATATCCTTCTATCTTATTTTCACTTATTCGTAAAACATTAAATTTTGTTACTTCCGTTTACTAAGACGAGCCATTTACGAGCCAGTTGATACGTGACATCATGTTCTCCAGTCTGTCAGCTTTTTATAGTTAGCTAGTATTCATATTTGCCATTTTCAGCTGTCTTTGCTTGCCTTCAAACGTCATCAGAAGCACATTACTCACTACTGAGTGAGAATGTGAAGTCATTCAGAATTGATGATCAAATACAAGGACACACCTGATGTCTATTAACTTCACTGTAAATGAAGGGCCACAAACGCAACTGTTTAAACACATTTCAAATAACTGTCACGACTCCATTCTATAAATTATTTATTTATATTAATTTCTAATAAGTCTTATTTTTCTGAGTTTGTGCTTAAAACAACAGATAAATGCTTCAAACTGAGTCTCAGAATCGCAGTGTCCTTGTTTCTGGCCCCTCACTATTTTTAAGTTAGCATAATAAATTTAAAAACCATCTTTAGCCGAGATACGCCGTTATTTACATATACAGCAAACATCTTTGAGCTGTTGTCAAAAGGCATGAAACTTTAAACTATTTTCTGCGGCGTAACCGATTAACGGCATTTTTAATGTATACATCTATTTCAATAAACGTTGTCGGTCGGCGATCTGGAATCTGTGACTGAAAAGAATTGTGGGAGACTAGAAAAGCATTTTTTTATAGTTTAAAATTAAATCTATCATTTGTAGGTGTTCGTATATTAACTTGCTGTGAACTACAAACTGGAAGTAATTCACTTTCTTTCAATTTTGAATTAAAAGCTCGAAAACCATAATTGCTTTCGGCTACAGATTTTTTAAGATCTCCGAACGTTTTTTGAAACGGGTGATATCGCTGGCTCAAGTATATTTATGACTTTCGTTGGGCGATTTCATCGTTAAAATTGTTCGAGCATACGCATGACATATCAATTCCTTCTGGTTCTTTACACGATAATTTCATGCCCTCGATCAAGTCAAGTCAGTGACGGAGGACCTAGACAGGGTTCGTGCAGATGCCACGGGTTGAAAGGATTTTCAAGGCCAAGTTTCAGAAAGTCAAGGACCACTTTTGGAAAGTTTTGCAGAAGCAAGCATTTTCAAAGTTATTCATTATCATCTCTCAGCTATTTCATGAAGTACTGTAATTTTCAACTTGAAAATTGCTAAAGAAAAGGCATTGCAAAAATCAAGAACCTTTAAGCACTAGTTCCAAAATTCAAGCACTTTCAAGACCTTGAATTTTTATTTTTAAATTAAAGCATTTTCAAGGGCTTTCAAA
Organism: Radianthus crispa; assembly: GCA_015164035.2. NCBI lineage: Eukaryota > Metazoa > Cnidaria > Anthozoa > Actiniaria > Stichodactylidae > Radianthus > Radianthus crispa. Next base: position 4,499 of record JAABNW020066672.1, read on the forward strand.
ACTTATACGAACCCTGCTAGTTTATCGATTTGATTTTCGTATAGAGGTTTTAAGGGTTTTGGCCACAATATTAAAGTGTGTCAATTCGATGAGCGCAAGGTTAACATAAACATGACGATAGTAAAGCCCCATCGCCAGCTCACCTAAAGCGCAGTAAAATGTTCAACCTTTGGCACGATAAGAAGCTTCATCGCTGTTTATGTATATACATAAGAGTTGTCACTCGACGGGCATTTGTCAAAGCTATGTTGGTGTGTCATTTAGCTGAGTACACATTCATTTTGGTGTGGTAAGTGACTTAGTCTTTTGGCAACGGCCTTGGAGAAAAAAGTCATTGTTCCATAGCGTCCGCTAGGAGCTGTATCGTAGAAGTATCGACAAATCCCGCCAGCCCCTCCACAACTGACACGATCATGAGGAGGACGTGCACAGCAAACTGTTGAATCACCACCGATGGCAGCCTACAAGCACAAAGATTCCGATTAATCGAAGAAATGATTCCCTCCCTTCCTCCCTTTACCCCCTTCTCTCACCTGTTCTTTGAGGTAAATCTGATGTCCTTCACATACCAAGTCATCTACATCAACAGTATCCCATAAGGGCTGGTTAGGGTAGCTCTCCACCACGAGAGCAAGTACCATCAGGGCTTCGACGATCAGCTGACGATACTCAGGTTCGGGTATTCGGTTCAGGGCTCCTTCAACACACAAAGCGAACTTGATTTCTCTGGCAGTCATCTGAATAATAGTTGAACAAACTTGCATTGAAATAACTGCTTTAGGGTATGTGCCGGAGTTCCCTGTAATTATCGAGTCTCTGTGCAAATCTTGGGCAACACCGTATTCTCTGCTACAGTTTGATCTGATAAGCGGCTAGCGTACACTACGGTCGGCATCGTTAAAGACTTGAAGGGCCATTATATACTTACTTCACGAACCATGGCAGATGGCAACGCATGTTTGTAGATAGTAATCCAATGGCACTGACAAACAAGACAACCATACATCAGATTAGCAACAATACATTCTAATGGCAGGTAGTGGTCTTTACTCGTTCGTGGTACCTTTTCTAAAACCTTCCATACATTAGGATAAAAGTCTTCAGGGACTCTGTTGAGCGCTCCATCAAGGCATCTTCTTCTGACCCAGTTTCCCACTCGATCCTCATCATGGTGTGTCTCTACCTCTTGCTGTTCTTTCTCTTTGGGTTCTTCTGGAACCGCCACTGGTTTTATATCGGGGTTTGCAAACTGTCGCGTCAAGCCACGACGACCTGCACTTAAAGACTAAAGAACAGAGAATTCCTTTTAGGAAGTAAGATAGAATCGGTAGCAAATGTAGTGATGCAAAGGAAAGCTATGTTTGATCCTTGATGTTGATCACGAAATGGAATTTACCACTGCATGTGAATAAAACTATGTTTGTCATGTGAAACAAGGTGGAGTGCCGTCTGCCTTGAGTATCCTTGGATGTTTATGTAGATCCTGCCGGCCAACAGGAACCAGAAATATCAGTCCGATACTAATTGCTTTTGGAGATTCATGGAACTGTTTTATGTGCCGGCCCAACCCAGTACCTTAAAATGTTAAACTAAAAGACATACGACTAACGGAGAACAAGATATGCACAGCTCACTACTTTCATTAATACTATACAGTTAGACAAGTCAACATTTAGAAAAGATGAACTATGAGGCTACGAATAACTAGCTTGGTTTTCATAAATAAAAAGTCCAAACGCATACAACAAACTAGACTAAATATTGTTACCACAAGAAATTTTGGTACAGAAAGGTTAGTGTTAGAACATCGGAAGACTAACAAACGAGGTCTGCTGAGCCTTTGACGTTTACGAATAACCTCAGACTAATAGACCAATAAGAAACTGGAAGAATGAAAATGAATGATAAACAGCGTTTGATGGACGCAGGCAAACTGCGCATGCGTAGGCATCAGGTGTACACCTTGACCTACCCGAGAAGGTTCGCACTCGGCAGTCATTTTCTGTGGGAAAACATCGTCAACAAGAATATCGTCAATATAAAGTGTGAACCAAAACTGTCTTGTATTGTTTTTGTGTTGTCAGTCCTATCATCCAAACTTAGAGCACTATTAATCTTCCTGATTGAATCACAGACAAAAATGAAAGGAAATCGAAAAGGAAATATACACTGACATTAATCATGCTATAGTCAAACAATGCTGGCATCGGAGAACGAGGCAACTTGGTTGGTTCAACTAAAATGAAATAGAGAGGCGCAGTTCTTATGACACCCATGTAAAACAATTTACCTTGATGGCGTCCGACAGTTTTCTCATGCCGACTCTCTTTGGAAGATCAATGTTGATGATTGACAACTGCTTTTCTGATATGTTGCGGACTGATCCTGAAACAGAGTTCATATATTAGATACACTGTTCTCGGGCTATCTTTGTGAGGTTCCCCTACCCAGAGCAGGAGCTGTGACTTACTGAAGGAAAACCCTTCCTATGAACACTGAGCTCCAACCTGCATAACACCTAAAGAAGAACTTGTAATCTTACCATCACTGACGCCAAACTCTTTTCCGCTCAAGATGTGGTAAAGTAGCGTCTTCATTTCAAAAGGGCTGAGATTCATAAAGTATTCAGCTGCATCTTCACCTAAGCAAGAAGAGTTTCAGAGAATCTGAGTTGACAAGATGATGTAACCACTATTTTCCTATTCCAAACATGTCATTCCCTTGAGTATTATGACTTTTCTTTGTCAGTAATACTACTACTATATTAAAATGCTCTTTTATTTGGTCACCCATGAAGTGGCCTAGCAGCTGAAGAATGATGGAATGGTACCTGTACAGTCAAGGGATCTTGCTAGTTCAGCCACCATGACTTCAATAATAAGACCCACTCTCAGCCTGAGCATTTCACTGAACAACTTGGAGTCTGACTTGACAAATATTCCAAGGTACACTAGTAATTCCTAGAAAACAAAGATTACTAGTTCATGGAGACTACTGACACCAACTACCCTCAAAAGAGCCACCCAACAGACATGTGTCTTATACTAAAGCTAAATACCTGTGTCAATACTCCAGTACTCATATCCTCACCAAACACTTTGTAGATGAGGTTCTTTAACTCAGTGGAAGGCAAGGGTCTGTGAGGAGGACAGATTAAAAACATCAGAGGATTGCATTGATCTGATAGTTCTCTCTCCTCATTGGTTCATAGAGCGAACTTGTGTGTAGGACAATTTCAAGATCGTTCTCATTGAGGGAAGGCAGGGAGTCATTCAAGACACCGCAATGCAATTCAAACAAGTACATTCTTACAAGAATGGACAAAGCTTCAAAATAAATTCATTCTACCGTATTTTTCATTTCAATTTCATTATTTCAAACACTCTTTATCAGGTGTTATTTTGAGTAATGTAAAACACTTAAGAATGATTCTCAGACATGGTAAACTTTATATGAGTTAACAATAAATTATTGTTAAACTATTATTAATACATTGACAGGCAGATTGTGTAATGGTAAAATGACCATCCATTATTACCTTGTAATGACCTCCTCTTGTCCATCTTGAGGTATTCCTATTGTTATTTGTTTCTGGTGAACTAGCAAATCTGTACAACACTACAAGAGAAATAGCAGTATTTGTCTACAAAAGTAATTACATTGTGGTGAGGTAAACATACATACATCTGCCAGGTCTTCAACTTCTTTATGCAGTAATCCAGCAGTATGTCTCACCAGAGACCACAGCTTAACTTCACATGCCTATGAAACATAACAAATTACTCATTCCAGATGTAACCCAATTTCTCTCGTTCGATTTGAATGGGACCTGAATGGTGCTAAACTTACCTTTTCATAAAGCTCCAGTAGCAGCTTTTCTACTGTGGCCCCTCCATCCCCAAATAAATTGGTATCAAAATCAGGGCCCCTGTGGAAAAGAGGTCACATTATGACTGCAACTCTTAGCAATGTTAGATTGCCATGATGGATGATTATGATAGATGATGATGGATGATAGAAGAGGCTAATAATGATGATGACGACAATGATAATGGTCCATAAGCCCATACATACTTGGTGTTATAAAGGAAGTGCAAGATGTCTGCCTGGTCAATGATATTGACAGCCTCCTCCAGCTGCTGGATATATTGTCTGGTCTCAAGGTCAACTGACATTGTCCTGGATCTTGCTGGGGACCAGCCATTAGTTACTCGCTCTTCAAATGTTTCTCTTTTAGCTGCAAGGAGAAGTCCACATACTTGTGAGCTAATGTTGAACCCAACTGACTGACACATACACCAAGGAGAACTGAGAATCTGTTTATAGCTCATAAGGGAGGACAATATAACAGCATCAGTGAATATCACTGTAACTAATGGCTATTGTAATTAAACCACACCTACAAAGGTGTCACCAAGTGGTTGGGTATGTCATTAGTAATGTATCATTGGTTGATAGTTGGTTGTCATTGATAAGTGACAACAAAAATATAAATTAAAGAGTCAATAAATACAGAAATAATTCATAAACAACCATGAAATGCAAATTGATTAATATCAAAAGTAACAGAGTCATCATATATGAATGATATCCAAAAGAGAGAAAAGATTCAAGAACTAAAAGTGACAAAAAGAATAATTGGTTTTGACTCAATGGTTAGCTTATGATTAGTTATTATATTAGCTTGGCAAATATTTTGTCAGGTTAGTATTATTATTGTCTCAAAGTTCTTTTTTATGTAATATGCATCTAAAATGAATAACATCAAAGTATGTTTCTGATGGCCAACACACACTTGTACCTGGTGAGCTCATGAGCTCTGTTTCTGAATTCTTACTTGTGGTAGACCAACTGTATAAGTGAGCCCCTGTTGCCAATTGAAATGAGATACTGGATAATTATGATTATGAACTGCATTATGTTGAGCGACATTCAACTACACTTGATGTATACTCTATGAACACTGAAAATGTTCATATGAATTGAACTTTCCAAATTGTATGATTCAAATGTTGTCTACATGACCATTTGTGGTTTGCAATCATTCCCAAGAGAGCAAAATAACAAAAGGCAGGTCCGTCATGTTTAGGCTCAGTTCCATCCATTGGGGTTTTGTGCGCCCGCGATACTGGCGCACGAAACCCCAATGGCTGGAACTGAGCCTAGTCATGCTGGAAGTTGGAAGATATAACAAAAAGCTCATCTTGAAATCTTTTGTAATTACGTTCTTCCAACATGGCGGCTGTGACATCGTTTTTCAAATGAAGAATAGGAGATATATTATGCAGTGATGCAAAGATATGAATTTTAATAATGAAAGTGGGGAAAACAATATTTTACAAGCGAGCACAGGGAGTAAAATGTTGTTTTTTAACACTGTTTTATTATATGGACAAACTGAGGCAAGCTAAAGTACAATGCACACATATACAGTATATGGGACACTTAGAACATGGCTGAAAAATGCACTGCACACAGTCAAGGGAGCTTGTCCCATTTACAACGTTTAAAAATAAAACTATTGGAAATTGAACGGAGTTTAGTAAATCTTAAAAGTTAAGGCTGTTCGTGGAAAGTTACAGCTTATGCTTTCCTAATGCATTCCTTTGGGTGTATTCTTTCCTTTGTCAAAGTATACCAAAGACATTTTCAGTACTCTAGATGCTTGAAATCATTGGGAAAGTTTTTGCTTTTTGCTTTTCATTGTAGTTTTGCTTGTGAATATGACAAAATCCCGAGCATGCCCAGTGCGTTCATCTCCCGTGCCGACATTTGGTAGATAACTTTTTCATATCTTAACTAGTGATATGCGAAAAATAAGAGTTTTTTAGCTTCTGGAAGCTAAAACAATATAACCAATATCTGATATTAAAAAGACTCTTCTGTTTTGGAATACATATATAATGCAGCCATCAATTCAAGATGGTCAACACTACACAATGGTGCTGATTCTTCACATATTTATTTCTAGATTTATTTATTACTTTAAGCAGTTCTTAGTGATTACTTTCAGGTGATACTTAATGTTTCAATATTATGACTGTATCAAATGAAATAAAAAGTTTATTTTGTTAATACCATGGTTATTGTTAATATCACTACCTCAATAGATTAAAGATAAAGGAATGAGCACGTGTTAAGATGTCAACTGTGCATGTGATTTGTAGCCCATAATAAGTTAGTGTGTGACGTCAGAGCACAGCTCTGGTAAACAAATTTTAAATTAGTTTAAGGCTAATTTTATTGTTCTATTTATTAATTTTTAATTCATTCTCTTTCTTTTTGCTGTGTTGTAAATTATTTTACATCAACATTATCTTGTGATTGTTTAAGTGCTGAATCTTGTCTTAATCATCAGTTATAAATCATTGTTAATAAAAAGGTTAATGGAAATAATCTAAATAAACAAAAGTTATGTATTTACATACTTAAAATCAGAAACCTAAGTAAAAGTGATGTGCATTCTATTTCTTGAGAGTGAGAGCAGTTGTACTTCGAGAATATTATACCTCTAACCTTTCCTTTATTTAGGGCAGCAGGGAGTAGAATGACTCTTCCTTATTTTACCAGGATTATTACTTTGGGCTAAAACGTTAACCAGTTAAATTATGAAAAATAAGATCAAAGTACAAGATTGAAGGACTGTCAACTTACATGGTGCTCCCAAAACCATGTTGTCTTTGTCACAATAAATAGATATGCTCCTGCTTCTCTTGATGGAACCAGACACATCAGAGAACCTTGCACCCTCTGGAGTGGAGGTATTGAAGGAACGTGCCTGCAGAAAATACATCCATAGACATCAGTCAGTGAGAAAACAAATTTCATATCACTAGAATACATATTTAAATTTACAAGAGGACATATGTAAAGGAAGGGATGATCCACTGCGGGTACTTATGATAAGAGATAGTTATCTGTTTGTCTCACAATGCTTGCATGACATAGGAGTACTTTGAGGTTTCAGCTACTAGTTGCTATTCTTCATCAGGCGATATGTAGATTCAAGGTGCTGCTGTTTATACACCTGTGGATAACGAGTGTGGCAGATTACCACCCAACCAGAAGAGTTTGACTGCAATCCACTAGCAACACCTTCAGTCTACACATCAGATAATGAAGAGTAGCAGCCAGCAGTCAAAACGTTATGGTACTCCTACCTCTGGACACACTGGGTTTGTATCAGTATAGGCCATGGTCTAGAGTATTGCAAAATGGGATAGACCAAATGAACCCCTACAATAAGAAAAACAAAGAACTCTTCCTATTATTGCCATTTAGGGATTAATGACAATTCAAAACTATCTTCTGACCCTATCTCTTGACTGGCTTGGTCGTCGCAAAAAGTCTCTTGACACTGAAGGATTTCTTTGCAGGCTTCTAATATCTAAAGAAAGGTCAGGCATAAATAATACCTAAAACATTGAAATCAAAACAGAAGAACTACAAGTGTTACCTATTTCTCTGTAGTCTCTTGCAAAATGAAGAGTAGTTATACAGGATGTACTTGTAAAGTCTTGCAGGTATCCCAAACGTACCCTAACCAATGTAAAATGTTGTTGAAAAATAGCATGATTTTACTAGATTTTGTTATCTTTAAATATCCAAACCTGACTCCTGAAAGATAGCCTCCTTTGAGTCTAACGATTAGCTTTGCTATACAGGATGTTGGCGATAGCTCCTCTGCAATGATACAAAGATATGGTGATCAGTTCAGATCAAGTTGGTATTCCTATCATGTACTGTTTGGTTTTTCAGATAAAAAAGAATTGAATGTGATCATTAGATTGATTGGAAGCTACAGTCATGAACAGAAGTAATACATGGAATAGGTAGGATGGATAAAATTGATAGGGGTTGAATAGATGAATGGGTTGGGATGAATGGAATGCAGGAGAAGATGATGGATAGACAGGGAGAAAAATAACACAGATGAATAAGAACTTTGCCAAAGTCCAGAAGAATATATGCTAGATCATATGTACCCATCATAGAATTTGTTATAACCAGTGTTAGTGTGGGTCTTCCAAGCAATCTCCAGTTTGCACCTAAATATCCCACTAGAGACTTCAGCCTGTCTACCAGGAATTCATTGTCTAGACACAGATAAAACTGGTGGTAGTCCAAGAACTGAAATTCGAAAAATAAGATTAAAACATAAAAATCTAAAGTTCAGATTTCATAAGTAGAGAGGATATCTCATTATCAGAAATATTGTCTAGGAGAATTGGAATGAAGGGGAGTGGGAATAAGAGAGAGCATAAAGCAAGAAGATGCAAGACCAGCATTACCCTCAAACACTGAGGTATGCATAAAGTTTAATTATAAGATGGAAGATCAACACCCAGCCCCCTCAAATGTGGAGTGCAGTACTTACTTGTGGGGTGAACACAAAGAGTCCATTTCCCACCCTGTACAAGGTACTTGAAGCAAGGGCACCAATATTGTAGACTGGTCTTTGAAGAAAACAAGTGTAATAAAAATAAAAATTACCAAGATTACCTCGCTAGGATAATTGGCACTGCAACATGGTATTGTATTATTAAAACAACCAACCAAATAAATCAGTACCTTCCTGTCATATTCAGCTGAGAACATTTTCCTAAATAAATATTAAAAACAAATGAATGATTCATGCATACTGGAAGGTACCGGTATAACATCTGCAGACTGTGATATGTGTGATACTACAGAAGGCAAGAGTACACTCTGCTTACCTAGCTGTTGATAGACTAGCCCTAACACATGTGCAGGGAGAACCTGGATGGGTTGCACCTCTCTGACCAGTTGTACAGGTGCATCAAGCTCAACAAGTAGCTCACGTATTGCTTCATCTTCAGCTAAAAGTGCCACTAGACAATTTCATGAAAAAGAAAAATTAAGGTATGGATGGTTTTACACTGCTATGCTGAAGGATGTCAATGGCACAAGCACTATGGTGAGCTTTCTCATAAAGTTTGCATCTTTGCATGAAGATAAGCTTAAAATACAACAAATTCCTCTAATTGCAGGTCTTACCTTAATTAGGTGGTAATATGGTGGTAATAATAATTTACTTTGGTATTTATTTTATATAATATCTTTTTTATTTTTCATATATATATATGAAACCGTCTTAAAGTGCTCGATACAATGTAGTAGAGCGAAGCATATGGAATGATGAGAAAAAGAAACAACTACAGTTACATCCCTACAAGCCTGTTTCGTGGTCGCCCACTCATCAGGGGATTAAATAAGAATAAACTTTACCATCGCTTATATACAGTATAAATAGATCTAATATATTCAGTGCGAAATTAACAGATTAGTTGTTGCATAGAAGGACTTTGTTTCTGTGATATATCTTATTGTAAAAAGCATCGAGACTTAAGTAGATATGCATTTTTAAGAATTAAATTATAATTATTATTACCTTGTACCACTACATCTGGACGATTCTCTGTAGAGTGGCGTCTATTCAGAGGATCCAGCTCTCCAATAGCTATGAATTTCTGGAATATAATGAACCACATGCTCAGCAAAAAATAATCTCAAGAAAATCAAATTGCCTGAATATGTTCTTAAACATACAAAGACAGTCAAGTAACCTTGGAGGTGAAAGACAGTGGCCTACCTCTTGTAGCAGACATGCCACAATATACAGTGACTGGGACCACATGTGAGGTGCAAACTCACCGCGTGTTCTTTCAACACTATGGGGATGAGCTTTTTCTTCTGCCACCTGGCAAAACACACATGCAAATATACATGCACAGGGAAAAAATGTAAAAAAACCATGAATGATTATTGTCCATAAACCATGATAGTTTTTATTATAAAAACCACTGATGAATGAAAACACATTTTAATGGTCATGTTTAGCAAGGTTATTCTGTAATTCCCATTCAAAAATACATTCATGTTTTCCCCCTGTGACATGTAATGCAAACATTACTCCTCCATTAGGCAGTGTATCATTCTCTAGCATTAGCTATCATTTTAAGGATCAGAAGACATGTGATATAATGGATTAACTGGAACAAAAATCTTATTCTTAATGAGTACCTTCTGGTATGAATTGAGAACATATTATGCCTTGTTGGCCATGATTTAGGTCCATTAGAAAAGAATAATTCCTAACTAAGATTGTTAGCATTCTTTTTACCTTATCTTTAGGGACGTAAAAGAGTTCAGGTACCAGGATGAGGCCTGATTCATCTCTGAACAACAACTCTTCCAGCAAAGCACTGTACTTCTTGCTCTAAAAGGTAAAAGCAAAATATTCTGTCAGCATTGGTAGAGTGAATATCTCTTATTTTTTATCTTCCCTCACTTCTTTGATCCCTTCTATTCCAATCTTTCCTTTTTATTTAATCTAGCTTTCAAGACTTTTTGGTTTAATCATAACTGATTTGTTTGAGAGAAATAATTTAATCCTAGATTAGCATTTAATCCTGGATCATGAGTAATCCCCTTCAAGCCAATACAGTACAATTTGTCCTCACAATAGTCACACTTAACAAGCAGACAAGTAAACCAAGTTTTAAGGCAATTTCCCTGAATTTGCCCTGCACATTGTTATCCACATGTTGAAAAAATCTATAGGGAAAATTTCGAGATATTTTGATAATTACTGGTATGCTCAAGGCATGCAAATCCCGTTCAAAGAGGCAAAGTTCTTGCATTTATTATTAATATTTCAAAAGAGAATGTCATTAAAGTCTTAATAATTTCTTAATAGAGCTTAAACAACAACCTTTTGGAATAACACTTGACAGTTTAAATACTCCTCTATCTTTCAATGGATAGCTTTAACAAAGAATTTGAATTGATCACTATTTTGTCATGACAACAAAGGTTTTAAAATTGAAAACTCCTTTTCCAAACATTTCCATCTTATTCATAGTTTCTTTTGCAGAAAACCAGTAAATTTTTACAGGTGTATCAGTACTATTACAGGTGGTAAATACTTTCAATTCAAACATATATATAAGCTAATTTGACCTTGCAAAAATGCAATAGAGAAAAAATATGTGAAGAAACAATTTGGTGATTAGCAATATTCTCATTTCAATTGTTTCAAACATGCTTTGAATTAAGAAAATCATCCAAGTGACTCAGACCTCACTTGCAACCATTTATAATAGTGAACTCAATCAGCATACTCATGAAACCCCTGAAGTAAACAGAGTTCTGGCTTCAAAACAAAATTTGCTTCAAGGTCAATTGGATTGATGTGTAAGGCTTCATATAAGAATTCAAGACTGTATAGCAACTAGCTGTTTCCATAAAGATTAATGCCCATCAAGTAAGTCACTTCTGAAGTAGCCTCTTAGTTGAAACTTGAGCTGCAGCTCATGAATATTGATGACTTCACATACCAACAATGCTAAGCAATAATAAAAGAGGCCTATAAGAAAACAAAGCATGCAAACACAGAAGTTGCTTTGCCAATAATCTGTGATGTTACAACTCTACAAGATTGCATTCTCTTAACCCCATCATGTGATGTGCCCTCCAGAAGCACAGACTAAGTTGCCAATGAATAACAACAAACACGATAAGATGATCCAGGTTTCATTACCATTCTTACAAGAAAGTTCTGAGAACAGGCCCATGGCTCTAACTACTACCACCCCTACACACTTCTCTATATTCCAACTCAACAAGTTAGAAGAAGTTTTCTCTTATCAAAAGTGGCCAGATAAGACCAGGTTTGATGTTATTGCCATGGAATGCAATTTACTTAAAGAAGATGTAGAGGTTTGTACATATCTGTAATTGTACTCTTTAATTAAGCATTATATAGTACAATCCAAACAAGAGCACATGAAGCAGAGTGTGTAACAGAGCAATGGTAATAGCTAAAGAATCACAGCTGCAAATCTTTTTTAACGAATTCAATTTAGTCAATCCTGTTATAAAGGTAAATGTAAAGCAGTGATATTGATGTAATGATAGTCAGTCACCATTGAGGATTTCTAGTACCTTAAAGATCCTTATACATTATTACAAAATTTCAAAGAAAGAAAGACTAACATATATCACGAGTGAGAATGACTTTCTTTTATCATAAAAAACAATTAAATCCAGGTATATTGGGTTATCACTGATCCATCCTTGTAGGATAAATATTATTTAGTCATTATCATATTGTTACTATTAATTATTTATGTCATTATTATCATTATTATCATAATTACCATTTTCAATATAATTATTATACTAGTTATAGTTGACAATAAGCTGCCCCCACTGTGATTTAAAATTTCTATGAAACTGTGAAGTAGGTCTCAATAGTCTAATATCTTTTTCATTCTAGGATCTCTTGTACAGTAGCTAGTTGGAATCTAAGGCCTTGCACATTTTCATGTTTCAATTGATATGGTGACAGGTGTCAAAAGAGCAGGCCAATGAAGGTTCAGGAAATCTGTGGGAACATTTCTCGAAATAAATCGATACTCAAAGATGCTGAACTTAGTCATTTGAAACAAAACTGTCTACGTTATGCCAATTGAGAAAAACAAAAAAGATAAAAGAATATTATTTAAAGATTGGAAATATTTGAATGAGCTATAAGAGTTCATTTCATAAATGGCCTAAAACCTGTGCATCAACAAAAACCTGAAAAATGTGACCAGTTATTAATACTATCTCTGGAAATCTTCGAATCAATCAATCGATAATATTCAATATTGTCTGGCCATCTTGTTGATCACTGTCTCAAATTAAGCTCTGAACCAATCGAAAGTCTTGAGCCTGCCTTTATTTAAGCCAGTCACAATCGCAGTGCTCCTTAGTGGTCGTAAATTCTGTGAAATCGAGATTTTTTCTGGTATACCCCATATATTGACATACATACGCAGGGACTCCAATATATGTCTCCTGTGGGGGCAATTAATAAAGTTACAATTTCAACAATACAGTTACAATTATAAATGCTTATCCGCAGTTAGTATAAAAACTATTCAAGGTGGAAGCAATTATGAGAAAAAATTACATAGCTTTGACCGAGAAAAAAATGAAAAAAACTATCATTATTATCATTATTCTTATTCTTATCATTTTCATATTATCATATAAAGTAATATTTTTACTTTTCTAATAGGATTGGTTTCTTGCCCGAAGAGTAGAGTGGATGAGAATAATCATGGAATTATCAGCAAAGAATAAAAAGGAGGAATCTGCAAAATGAGCTTTATCTGGAAGTGAGGAAGTTGAAGCAATAGTTTTGTAATATTGTCCCATCAAAACTAAAAAAAAATCAACAAAGAGAATATTAGGGAAGGTTTCTTGGTTACCAAGGTATGTATTTCTGACATTAAAAATGGAACAGAAGAAAATATGATAGCAACTTAGACCACAGGAAATATTTTTAACAACAAACCTGTTCTGGACGGTCCAAGTACAGGCCATCAAGAATAAGATAGCAATAAAAAAGAGGCCATTCACACTCAAGATGCTGGAATATTTCAAGCTCTGCAGGTTCATAGTGCAACCTAAATGGATCCTGAAAATGAATATTTGCTATTAATGAGTTATGGATCGTAATCATGATAATGGGAATGGATACCAGTAAATGTTGATGATCATGATGATGATGATGAACAAAGAATATTTCAAGAAGAAGCACTACAAGATTGATGAAAGACACATACAGTGTGTCTACTGTACCATACCTCAACAGGTGTTTTATACCCATCTCTTAGAAATCTACAGAGGCCATATTTACCCTGTAAATGACAATATATATAATAGACCACTGTTATTGCATAGTAATAAAGTAATCCTGGCTCAAGATAAAAAGCCTTCAAGACTGGATTAGTGGACATAGCATCCACAATTGGTTTAAAATTAAAACATTGCTGATGTGGCCACCAAGCTGGATAACATTACAGACAAGGACTTAAGTTAACAATGGTGTTTAGCAAGTCAATAACATGAAATTGAAATCAAGAATTTTTATGATAACCTAAATTCATCATGTCACAACTTTACCTGAAGCTTGTTAATAATTTCATCTCTTGTTAAATCAACAATGTCCTTGTCTTCTATTGCAAATGCTGGAAAGCTGATGATACTTAGTAAAGAGGCAGCTGTCTCCTGTTGTGGAATGGGAACAGAAAAATGTGAGTCAAGAGGTGTCTAATCATTAGAGACTAAGTAAACAGGAAGTGATTATTAATAAATGAAGAAGTAATCCTAGTAAATATATAACTCGCCTTTGAATTGGACTCCCTTGGCAACATCGACTGAAGAACCGCCTGTCGAAGAATAAAATAAATTTTTTCCTAAACATTAATGAAGGGTTGAGTTAATAGCCCACTTTTGATATTCTGGTCAAGTGATCACGGACAAAGCAATTCAAAACAAGGCCCAGGGGAAACAAAGGATAATCCTAATATATTCTTTTGTTTCCCCTGGGCCTCGTTTTGAATTGCTTCGTTTGTGATCACTCAACCAGAATATCGAAAGTGGGCTATTGGTTTAATACATTTTTAATTTACAGTAGCCATCTGAGCTGCTTTGCTCAGGATCATCTAATATGTAAATGGTTAAATAGGATTCTTGTTTCTGATTCAACTTACTGATCAAATTAAATCCAGTATCACCTCACCCTGGTAAAATATTCCCGTTTTTGATAACTTGACAAACCTTGCATTTCTGAATGTCATCAGGCAGAACATGAATAACTGATGCTTGGCTTCCCTCAGGACCAAATAAATCCAGCCCATTTAGAGACTCAAGTGCAGCCTACAAATTATATTAACAAAATATAAATCCTAATTTACCTTTTTTACCAAGCTAATAATTTTGCACAAAAAAATTACAGGCTATAACATTCATAAAGTTGTAACATCTAGAGTTGTCTTCATATGACTGGGAAACAACTGATACTTTTTGTCCTTGATCTAGCTGTATCGTACCATAACAGTATAGTAATCTTCAATTCTGATTTGTTGTTGTTTATTTTTACTCCTCTTTTTTCACAATTGGTTGATGTGACTCCAAGACATATTGTTGTCTTCTAGTAGCACCATATTGAAGTATGGTCTGTGATTTGGGTATTTTGAATATTGACTGTGAGTTTTGGAGTTATAAGAGTTTGAAATATGAAGTGTGATGTCAAAAACAACTCTATGCTATCTGCCACAATGGTAACTCCTGTCTCAATGAAACAAACCTTAGCCATTCCAATAGAGCTTGCATTCAGTTCTGGCATACCATGGTTCAGTTTGTCTCCTCTTTCCCAAATCCCATAATCCTGGATAAAAAGGAGTATATGTAAATGGAACTAGTTACTAATATACACAATATGAGTATTTGCATGTCCACATAGCACAACTGACTGACATACTTACTGGAATTGAATAGGCTTTTTCAATGTAAAATACAAGGTTTTGTATAAATGCTACTTCATCTACAGTGAAAATTATTTGAATACCTATTCATACAAAGAAACAAAGGAAAAATTAACTATTCTGTTCAAAGGAAAAATTGTCACTATTTTAGTTGTCAATGTAATCTTAGACAAAAGAGTATGATTTTCCAAATTGATGTAATCCAAAGACTGAAAAAGTTAGTTTGGACGAGGAAACCAATGAAGCCTAAATTTGCACAATATGCAGCTGTATGAAAGAAAGACTGTTTACCAGAAGCAGTCATCTGTGCTAGCATGAGAAGGTAAAGTGATGTGGCATCAATTTGAAGGTGACCCCAGTCATGATCACTAACACAGGTTCCACCTGTTGCTGTTGAAAGAAAAAAATCTACAGTCAGCCATATCCTGCATTGCAATACAGTTACTGAAATTAATCAAGCATTACCAAAAACATTTACCATACAGTTACAGTCTATAACATATAGTTTGAACAATTATTTGAAAATTCTTAAAATTTTTACTCATGTCATATTTAGCATGGAGGGAGGTATTTCTGGCTTGGGTTGTCTTGAACTGTTCAACTTTATCAGCCTGTCTCATCATACATGACAGCAAACCTCTCATCAGCTTAACCACTGCCTGAAGAGTAAACAACAATATTCATCTGTTAAAAAGACTGAGGACGGCTACGAGGAGACTAGCATTTGGGTTGCAGCGTCTGTTGCACTACAACAAACATCTTGTGATATTCACATCAGTAATGTTGTATTGTGAATTGAAGCATTATGGATCTCACAGTGCTTTGGAACTAAAACTAGTGCATATCCCAATGGTCAACCTGTGAAACCATTTTTGTATTTCTACCTTAAAAACAACAGATATTTTGAATGACCTAAGAGCTTTTACCTGAGTTAATTCATAAGCTTTGGCACGGTCTTCATCCATGTCAGCATTTTTACGATAGGCCAGGGCAAGAGCCCACACTGCAAGAATGCTATAGACATTGTCACGCACCCATGCATGCTTGGGATGCTTCCCAGAAAAGTGATCATCACTATTCCATTTTATACGAGGTGGTAGGAGACCAGTAACTGGGTCCTGATAGAAAAGACAATATTATGGTAAGGCATTACAACTAGATATACATGGTCCTTGTTTGAGTTACTCAAGCAAGATGATCTCTAACTTGATTTTCAGTTTAAAACATTGATTCATGAAATTAATACAATAAGCGTACTTGCTAATAACAGGAAAGATTGAGCTCTTCATCAGGCATTCTTTTAGTTTTCACATTTGAAATGATGATCAGCAAGTCACTGGTCATAATGACCAGACAATTAAGTTTTGTCTAATGTCTGCTCTCTCAACATCACTTAAGTCAAAATGACTGACAAGCAAAAGTTAGATTTGACCAGACAAGTTTCAATTCTGGCAAGACACTATCAATGACTGGCTATTACTTTAAGTCCATAAAAATAACTTCATTCTGGTTTAGCTATGGGTGAGAATTAAAACCAAGAAATGCTTGTGTCTACATAAGTAATGGAGGGTGCACCTTATTTGTTTACAATGGTTGGAAGATTTGGGATGTAAAGTATGGATAAGAAAAAATCAATGCAGTTACATACTGTAACCTGCTACTTATTATCTAACAGTATTGTTACATATTTTGTTAAAATATAGTGTGCATTTGGTCATCAACATTTTGCAAAAGTTTTGTAAAACCAGAAACATAAAATAAAACAATGCCATATCTTGCTGAAATAATCATTCTTATGACGTGATAGAGATAGCAAAAAATGTAAATGGTTTAAAATCCAATGGAATACTTCAATCTGCTTTGTCCGGCGTACATATAGGAACCAGGAATAAAATTGGATCAAATGATGTCTTCACATGATAAAAATTGTTTATTTTTGCACACAAATGTGTACGTCTTTAAAAGAACATGACTATTAAAGATGGGAGCTTCTGCTTGTCAAGTGCAACTTGACAAAAATTATACGCGTCAAACCCTAGATTCATAACATGAAAAGTTCTGTTGCCACTTATAGGCTGTTTTCTAACTATAGTATGAGGTAATTAATTTGAATGAAAAGAAGAATTCATTTTCTTTTGTCGTAAACAATAGAGACAACTCACTGACACTGGAGAAATATTTAGCGGAGATGGATCAAACATTCCCACGTCTCTTACCTGGAAATCTAGGATGGTACGAGTTACGATATGATGATACCAGTCTAGGCGTACTATAGAGTTACTTCTCGTCCTCATCACGAGATTTCCTTGGAAGGAAACCAATATTTGAAAGGACTAATGATTACAACAACTATTGTCATTTTACTTCCATCGTGTGGCGAACCTCGTTCACAGGCTATCTGTTCCTTATTTAGCCGAGGCATTTGAACCAGAAAACTGGTACTAGCATTTACATAACCAATATCCCGGATGAGCAGTCGCATTTTCCTCCTAACTTCGCGCGCGCGGGAAATTTTGCAAGGTATAAAATTACAAATATAAGTTTTCATTTTCTTCGCTTATATTTCGTGAATATTTTCGTCTTAATAGAAGCACGTTTTGATTCTCGTCAAGCATGTTGAGTCCAATGTCATCAACTTTGTTGAAACTAGAGCAAGAACATTACACTGCTGGTGACTTCAACGACAAGTTGGCCAAGGTATATGTTTGCTTTAAATCGACTAATATTTTATTAGAGGCTCTTGTTAGAGTGTATTAAATTCCACTCGTCATATAGGAACTTGAGGCCTTGGATATTGCTGGGTGCACAAGAGAGGTAAGCTTTATAGCGTATAAAATGCACGAGAAAAAGTTAACCTTGATTCAAAGCTTTTTTCCTTAATCAATCCTTTTTTCTTTATTATTCTACTTTCTTAGGATCGGTTCTTAATTCATAAAGTTTATTTTGAAGCGCTGATTAACAACCAGTCCATATTTAAAGACCTTCTGAATCAAATTAAAGTAAGCCAACATAGTCACTTGAAATAGATTTCATTCTGGGGTTGGTCCATATTTTGTCCTTGTATTGTAAATTATAACTTATAAAACATTTTACAACCATCACTCCCCATAGGGGATCTTCCGTGAGGTTGCCCTCCCAACCACTTACAAATCCCCAACTGGCAAGGAGACAAACCAGCTGGCTATTTACAAGCATCATGGCCTAGAGACTGAATCCCGGATGAGCATCCAATCAATCCATCCCTAATCCAATCGAAATCCGAATTTCTGTTGTTATTTATCTATTTTTTGGCTATATAGTCTCCTTGTTTTTGCTATGGTTGCTGCTGTAACATTGATTTGTTGCTGCTGGCTAGCCACTGTCTATCATGAGTGGTTTTTTTCTGCAGAGAGAATACGAACAATGCATCAATACTATTCTAAGGGGCAAAAGGGAGTTGCTATTTGTAGTGAGCAAGCTTGCGCAGACAGTCGGAGAAGTCCCTACCTTAAGGTATCATTTTTACTTTTCACTTTAAAAATTGATTACGTGAATAATTGGTTTTACTGTTTGCTATGCTCCACAAGAAATTACAAGAATAGACGGGAAGATCTCCAGAAAAAAATATTATTACTACAACAGGACAACACAAGGTAACTAACATCAATATCAAATCGGGGGGGGGGGGTCTTTTCAAGTGGAAAAGGTAATCAGTGTCGCAAATATATATTTTTTTCAAGTCTTCATTTATATTTCAGGATAAATGAAAACATCAAGGCCTTCCGGTAAGTAATAAAATACTGGCAATACAAGTACAACTAATTGCACATATTGACAACTGGTGCGGGCATAAACATGCAGCACCAAGGGTTAGGACAAAATTGGCTCCCTTTTTGATTAGTTTCTAGTTTTCTATCGTTATGATTGCTACAGCATCGAGATTTTTACATGTGTTTAAAGAAATAAAATCATTACATCATCATCACCATCACACAAGAGAGCATAAATAGGATGCTCTCTTGCATCACATTAATTAACCGCAGCAGATTTTCATGTTTTCCATGCATTCCACAAACCTAAGCTAAAGAGTCAAAAAGCTGTATTCATGTCATTCCAAACTCTTCTTATCAGTCAAGTTAATCGCTTATTTTTTTAGCCAAAAACAAAAAGAACAAATCATCGATGACATTTCCTTGGAAGGTAATATGTGAATGGTGCCATTGAAATTCCCCGACTGCGGTTATTTGCAACACAAAAATAAATTTTTCCGTCGCAGGTACCTCAGACACTATAAAGCACTACCGCCGCAATGTTCCGCAAATACCTGATCTTACCATCGAAGAACAAATACAAATCCCAACCCTCAAGAAAAAGGTATTGTCTTGTTATCCTGCATGACAGCTGTAAAACCCCTTTACTGCGGTTTTCTGTACACTGAGAACTAAGAGGATCAAACGCCGAGCGTGATTGGCATTTTGGCTTCCGTCAATCAAAAACCCGAACATTTTCCGAACACACTGCGAACACAAAACATTGTAC
>JAABNW020066672.1:24457-34851 GCA_015164035.2 Radianthus crispa
CGTGATTGGCATTTTGGCTTCCGTCAATCAAAAACCCGAACATTTTCCGAACACACTGCGAACACAAAACATTGTACAAAACAGGATGAGTATCATAATTACATTTTGGGCCTTTTTTACCGGTTTTAGTGACAAAACTTTACTCTTCAAGGCGTCTACAGGAAATCATATCGACTCCCTTTGCTCGAAAAATGGTTTTCTAATATTAGAGACAAAAAATGTTTAGCTTGTCTAAAATTGACACATTTCAAAAAGGTTGTCATCGCTAAAGGCGAAGAGCGAAGTTATTTGGTCTTAACCTACCAGAAGTATGTTAGTAGCTATGTCTTCATATTCTGCTACTCTGGATTCTTGGGAATCGCCAAAATGCCACCACGGCAAAAAGGCGTTTAGGCGTTTGAGTGTTTCAGTGCTCCGTGTACGGCCGCAGTAAAACATACAACAATTGTTTTTCAAAACTTGCTTCAAAACATGTAGCCCCTTTACTTTACTTTTCCCTTTCAGCTTCTTTCTGTTACCCAAAAGCTGTCGAAACTTAAAGAGGACCACAAGAGAAGGTATGCGGAAAATTGTCTAAGCTTCTGTAAGCATGCAAATATCCTTTACTGAATTCACTAAAGGGGATGATCATGTGAAACTGAATATTGAAATGGCTTCTGCATTAGGTATCTTCTTAAGAAATCGCAGCAAATTCTCCTAGATCGACTTCTTCAAAAGGAGGTAACTAGTTCTAACTATATTAGTAACTGTTAGGTAAATGAGTCGTGTGTCTTATAAACATATAACATAAAAGCGCTCTTCTAGCGCATGCGGTTACTCTTGGAACAGAAGAGAACTTATAAATAAGTTGTAGTCATTAGAATATCATAAAAAAGAGCCCATTACGTATAGGTGTGGATTATATTAACATCTAAAAGAAATAAAATATCTCTGGCATTCCATGATTGCTGTATCGAATGTAATTCCTTAGTTGCCAATGATGTCTCCTGATACTAAGCAAAAGAGCTGATGTCTTAAGAAGTAGTCTTCCGCGTTTTTTTAGCCGCTAGTAGACCCTACGGGCAATTACATTCAACACGGCAAAACTGTTCAACGTCACGCAGTGCGGAACTGGGCCTATCGCATACGAGTTCATGAATTTAGACCTATCAACAACTTACTGAAGTTTATATAATTTCTCGTGTTACCAGGAAATAAAAAACAATTTAGAGCAGGCGAGCAAGTCCTTGGAATTGAAACTTTGTACTTTAAACGTTTCCTTTTCTGAAGCAGTAAGTTTATTTTACCTATCAAATTATAAACCCTTAAAAGTTTAATTTACGACATTTTAAAGATTTGTAAATGATCTCCTTGTAGCTAGAGAAGATTGGCAAGAAAAAAGATGCCACAGACATCTTGCAGAAAATTACAAATGTGTTGGAGCTTTTAGATGATGACTTTGTTGACCTTCCAAGTAAGCATCTTTTTTTCTGGAGTACTTCATCAATATGAAAGACGGAGGAAAAGTGGGAAAGAAGGGGAAAAGAACATGATTTATTTGAATAAGAAATACAGAGTTCAGTTATGATTTTCACCTGATACTTGGACGCCTGTCGTCCTGCAATAACAGATATGAAGTTAATAACTAAAAGAAGATATTACACTTGTGGTGTTTTTAAATAATTCGACAGCAATAAAAGATAAAGAGGAAACAGAAGGTACTGAAATCAATGCATCGCCTACGGATGGCAGCGAATCCTCGCCAAACTCAAGTTCTTCTGAAACAGAGGTACTCAGCAAAAACGTGCTAAGAGTGACGTCAGCTGACCTCACTTAGTTAGAGGTGCAATACATCAGTCATGACAAATGTTTTGAGTTGATACGGTGCGTTTTTTTTTCGCGAAACGCGTTGAGAACTCATTCTCTCTGGATCCCCCATTTTCGCCGGGTCAAGTTTAATGCGACATTCTGTGTGATGTTTCAAGAGGGAAAGTTGAAAAGCCGGGAAATAGCTTCCCTCAATGAACTAAAGTATGATGGGTATAAAATGCCGCAGCCGGGAGGACTCCCTGATAAAGGTGGATATTCTTGTCGGAAATTTTGAAAATGACCTCTTATATAAAGGGATCTGTATTTCAAGAGGATGGGCGCAGCAGTAATGAAATTCTACCTCTAAGATGGGCTAATTCAATAACTTGTCATTTTACATCGGTTGAAATAAATCTCAAGAAGCATTGTTGTTGATCATATACTCTAATAGGGATCACAAAACTCAGATGGCGGACATTCTTGTCAATATCACCCTAAGAGGAACCAAAACACTGATTTTAAACCCTAAAAGGGAAGACAAGGACCCCCGCGTCCCATTTTATAAAGGAGTTTCCTCCGGGGCCTCAGCTATGATGAAATGCCTTCCGTATTGACAACCTATTGTCCATGCACTGAATGAAAATGTCTTTCTTAAAGCAGACTTCGCTTGAATGTTATTTATATGTCAACAATGTTTACTAACTACCCATCGCATAGGTCATACAACATCATGATGCCCACGATACTGAAATCTTAGCCAACTGCAAAGCAACCTTCCAGAACGTAAGTTACTTGTTTGGAAATAACGGGCCCTGGGTAACATTATCATTCTTCTCAAGCAAACTTTTTTTACATGAAATTTCCAGTTACTTGAGAACAAAGAACTCGAAGAACTAGCCCTTCTTGCAGCACACGCGCCCAAGGTAAGTAAAGAATAAATAAAGGCCTTTGTTACGAGAGTAGCACTTTTAGCCTGCGGCTAACAAACCTTTTAGCCTCGTTCCATGATCGAATTGGAATTCCGAAGTTGATTTTTATGGAGGGAGGAAAACCGGAGAACCCGGAGAAAAAACCCTCGAAGCACAGGAGAGAACCAACAAACTCAACTCACATATGATGCCGGGAATTGAACCCGGACCAGAGTGGTGAGAGGCGAGGTACGTTAGGGATTTTTCTGCAACTGTAATTCTAAAAAAGGAAAAGTAAAAATATCAAAAAAATCCGTAAAATCCATTTTTTCATAGGGAGTTTTGCGAACAAAGGAAAATTTCATTATCTTGAAGGAGCAGGGAAGGTAACGTCACGACAAATTAAAAGTATATTTCCTCTAGCAGATAGAACTCGGCTTTCTTCGGAAAACAGGCAACTAGGACGCATGCAGGGTTTTCCCTAGAAACCAACCAATGTTTTGGTGTTAACATAATAAAATCCGTTAATGATGACAACAGAACATTTTTCTTTGATTCTATAGTGGGGTACTGAAGACTTACTGGGATGCGCTATTGTCGACTCTTTTGATGCAACATGCAAAGTTATCAGCCTGGGAATCGGCTGAGTATGTCAAATGGTCATTAGAAAATGGTGAGTAATAAATTGCAGAATGAGAAAAAAAATGGAATAGTAGTTGTGATATTTGAAAAGGGAGGGTCTGCAAAAATGTTTTAGACTTTTCGTGGGGCAGGGTTGCACTCGAATGGACATGTAGCACCAGAATGAGAGAATAAAATGAACCATACACAATAGAGCCTATTGTGCTGTTTAGACAATCATAATTAGTTTTCTTAAAAGTTGCGAGAAATCAGTTTTCGTGATGGAAGGACCATCAAGGCAGCAATTCGATTCCTCTTTATTTTCCTTTCACCTCGACTAAGAAAGAGGGTCCTGAAGGAGCGTCCTAATCCCATGTTCCCAACCAAAATTTTATTAAAATCCAAGAGTTCAAATTCCACAATCCCAGCTATTTCGCTCAAATCTAAATCCCATTCTTTTCTTTTCTTTTCTTTTTTTGGTTTTTGTGATCATGAATCCCAGTCGCAGCCCCTAAAAATGGCAAATCCCAGCTCCCATACCCCTTCAGGACCCTCTCGAAATGGCTCTTCTTTCTACTTTCATTACTAATAAAATAGAATATCGAGAATTTACTCGGTCATTAAAGTTCACTCTAAATACTCACATTCGCTCGAGCATTTACCAATGGAAAACCGAACAAACACTTGAGGGCACTCATTTATTACCAGAGGAGGCGGAAGCCATCTAAGGAACATTACTGTCTAGTTTTACTCGTATTACCCTCTAGAAAAACATTTTGATCGGATGTCTGTAATGTTGAAAAATCTTAATTGCTTCACTAAAGAGGAAGTACTGGAGGGAGAGCTTTCAGAACATTCCTTACGAAATTCGCTGTGTATAATCATGAGGTTTTTTCTTTTATTACCACTACCTAGGATTCTCTTTTCTTCCAAATCGATAGCTAATCCGATGCTCGAGAAAAGCTATTTTCCACTGACGCGAAATTCGCTTTAAAACACGACTCGCGATATATAAAGTATGTGAGAGTGAAGCTAAATAGGATATATATATAAGATAATAGATCGCCGCAGTCAAAGAAAGCTTCCCACTTCCATGTGGTCGCAATTAGAACATCTCTTTTGATGGTGGATATCGATAGTATTCTTAGTTTATTGTTGGTATGATGTTTTAAAGGCTGGTGTATGTGCAATCATATATCTATCCTAAACTGTTGTAATTTCACTTCTGGCAACACAATTACTTGATATTTGCCATCATGCAACAGTCTATCGGCTACAACGTTTAGTCCTTTTTGAGCAATCAATTCTCATCTGGTTAACATTGCAGATTCATTTTCTTTGACAATGAAACTTAGGCCTACGTCAAACTCACTAAAAACCATGGGTAATGAGCGGCATTCTTTGATGTAATTGAGATTGGTGCATGTGTAAAGTTCGACATTTGTTTTAGGCCAAAGGGATTGATTCCCCGTAGGGATGTTAGGGTCATTCAAGGTGGGATTTCCTTCCTCAGTATGTGTAAAACACCTAAAAATGTTTCTATTGCAATTATTTGGTATTATCGAATTAGATAGCATTCCATCCTATTTTCCTTTGCCATGTAGATGAAAAAGAACATCTGATTCATTGGATAGCACAAAACGTGGTAAGTCCACAAGAACGATGATGAAGGGTTCATTGATCCTGAAGCAGTGATTTCAATAAGCAAAACAAGTGAAACTACGCGCGCGTCATCCAAAATGAAAGTTTATTTTACTAATAAGATGTGTTGAGGCCTAGCTAAGTTGTGTAATACCTAGGCCTTTCCTCGTGCACATTCACAATTACTGTGACAGGCCTTCTCACGTACTTAATTGTAAAAGGAAACAAGGCTGAGGGTCACACCTTGAAATACGAGGGGAATTTGAACTTGGTGACTCCCCAAATAGAATACACAGACTACCACAGCTGAGTTCCACGCATGACACTGCAATTACGCCTCAAGCTGTCTTAACCAAATCAGTCACGAAGGCAAAACGTTTCATTGGGTTCTTTACAGATCGAAGATCTAAGAAAGAAGCTAGCCAAACATACACCAGGTGTAAGCGCTGTCACGGAGACAGTATCATATCTATCCAACGTCTATCCGTGAATTATGGAATGGATGTTATATCAATCTCTTTTGCATAATATTTGTTGCTTTATCTTTCATGATCTTCTACAAAGTTCTATAATTCTATGGTTTTACCAAATGTTCCTATAATGAATAAAACATTTGCATCGACTTCCTCGTACAGACCTTACGAGTCTTTTTTTCATCTATTTCCACTTTTCAATATTGTATAAGACTAACTGTTCCTGTGTTTTCGACTACAAATCTTTGTGTTGCTTTTCATACTTTCTAATTTGGACATGTAACAAATATTTTGCAACCGATAAACGAAGCATATAACTGAATATACAGTATAAATTGGAATGTTTTGTTTCGAGGCGAAAATGGCTGGCTTACGACTGTTTTTTGTTAGTCTAGCAGTGTCGGCACAGTGCAGAAGATTTCTATTGTTATGGCTAATCAAAATTAATACAATAATTATTCACTAGAATTAGATTTTAGATTGGAGATTTTTGTCAAATGTTGGGCCTACTGACTTCCTTCCCGATGTCCAATTCATTTTTTCAGATAGATGACAGTACCAAGATTGCTGATCAAATTGTAGAATACTGTCGATGCACCGACGGAAGGTATGAATTATATCTATTTTGTATTTCATTCATTAATTGGAATAATAGACTCTAATTTCTCTAGCTTTGTCTTGTCGGAATATATTTTTGATAGGCGTGTTCGATTTGTAGGCGACGTCTGTCAATGATAATGGCGGTAGTGTCATGGTTCGCGCAAATTTTGAGTTTGTTCGTTGATTGGAAAAAGCTTTCAAAGCCAGGTACCTGTGGCAATACTCAAAGACACATTTTTTCCGCGCCCTTAGAGGTCACTAGGCGCCCAGTTAAATCTGTTTTAAAGATGATATGAAAATCAAAGGCAAAACAAACGTTTTCGAAGTTTATCATCTCGCGACTTCTTCAAAGTATTTTCCATTACTAAGATTGGGTTAACCGAAAGCTAGATATTTGACAAACTATCGAGATAAAAGTCTAAAATGAGTTGAAAACAGAATACAAGAGAGGAGATATAGGATGAAAGAAAAAGAGAAATGGGAATAGCTGATTAGTAGATCTATAAATCATGGTGTTCTATCCAACCCCATGTAAGAAGGAGCAGTTACTGCAGTCTAAAGGCATATTATAACTTTAGATGACTTCAGCAGTCGTAAAGCTGAATAGGAGTTACACGCGCAAGATATATAACCACAGCAGACGATGACGCACTTGATATAAGTTAGTGATACAAACTCTAGAAAAAGAAAAGGAAGACGAAGGAAAGTTGAAATAGCAACCGCAGTGAGGCTACTATAGAACTGATGATGGAAGATGTCTATGGTCGCCATGTCTTGATTTTTCAAGGCGAGAGAAATAGCTAGGAAAACCTATTTGAAAATCCTTCTTAAGTTTCAAGATTGTCTTGAATTTTATTATTCTCGTTTTTGTCGAAAAAGCTTTTGCAACAAACCGTCTAAGTGAATTTCATCAACAAAACTTAAAGCCGGCTTAAGTTGATTTCAAAGTTTTTACTTCTCAAGCGGATGTATATCATAAGTGGTCAGTCGAATCTATCTTGCCATCAATTATTGCTTTAGTTAATGTATTATTGAGTTTAAAGCTTGATAAAAGGTGCAGTCCATTTCTAGGCTTCCAAAAATGATCGATAAAGTAATACCATGAAGCCAACGTTACATTTCCATGACAATCCTCTGTCCGTGTCCTGTACTGGTATTTTGACAAGTTATTAATAATCCCTTCCTTTTCAGCCATTTTAAAACAATATGACATTTTTTTTCACTTGATATATAAAAACAAGAATTGATTTATGTTTAGAGTCGGTTGAAATCTTTTTGTCGTATCAACGATGATTGATGAAATTCTTTTCGATAAACGCCTTGATAAACACTGTCTGTAGACAAGAAGGCGTCGTGTATGCGCTATAATTAATTGACAATCTGATTGGTTAAAATCAAGATTCGACTTCCTCAAAATAAAATTATATGCTTAAACATAGGCAAACTAATAACGAGGAAGAATCTGAACGATTTTTTGCTTGATGTCCCTGTGAATGATGATCTTAAACGGACGTGATCAGAATATCTAAATCTTTCCATGACGTCCAAAAAGACCTACTGTGTTTTTATCATCCTTCATCTTCACTTTATCCGATAGTGCGTATATAAACACGGATCGCGCCCGAACCTCACCATTTTTACTCCTGAAGTCAGCATATCACTTTTCTTCGGATCTGTCATTTTTCGAGCATGAGATATTTTAGCCATTCATTTTCAGTCTTTGCCTAGTGTAATGTAGATTCGATATCCGGCTTTTCCCCTTCCTGTTGAAGACCTCGGAGAAACAGCGAAACACGAGGTTAAAAGCAGAGAGGCATTTTGGAAGCTGTCATTCATTGGTGTGTGCACTTCTAGAACTCCTCGGCCTATAACCCACGATATCGCATGATCACGATCTTCAAAAAGGTAATATAATACAGGTGTGCATTTGATTCAGTGACATTGTATCGTCGTGTCAACAGCAATTTCGAGTTTTTCTTCAAAGTACCGCAACTGTCTTTGAATCCTGAGTAATGCTAGAAAAACCGAAAGCCTGGGGATGACGGATAATCAGTAATCATGGATCCAAACGGGACAGCTTTGGAGGGTCCAGAACCCACAGTTGTTATTCTATCTATCGTAAATATGGTTTTCAGTGCCGCTGGAACTATTGGCAATTTAGTGGTTTGTGTCATCATACTGTCCAACAGAGATCTTCAGATTGTTACAAATTATTTTATATTCAGCCTTGCGGTGGCTGACTTACTGGTCTGTACCATCGCTCAACCTATGTATGTTGCCTATATCTTAGGCTTTCAGGATGGAGCGTTTCAATCAATACGTCGTACATTTACTTTCGTCTCTGTGTTAGCTTCAGTAAGCAACCTATGGGCAGTGACTCTCGATCGGTTTTTGGCTATATCTTCTCCACTTAAATACCCTCAGTGGCTTAATGTTAAGCGTACAAACTTGCTCCTCGTGATTATTTGGTTATTATCTCTTGGACTCGGCGTGACTGCAGCATTCCTACGCGTTGCCCGTATTTTTGTTCAGATATTTACGATCATCATGATTGCCTGTATATTCCCTCTTTACATTCGTATCTTTATAGTTGCCCGTCGACATGCAAGACTTATAATCCACCAGTTAGCTTACTTCAACAGTATGCAATATGCTGCCGTTCAAATCAGAAAAGAACGCGAAAACATTGCGGCGAAGACAGTTGGAACAGTTTTGTTGCTATTTGCCCTTTGTTGGATGCCTCTCGAAATCTTACCCTTTTTCTATAGACATTATCCAGAAAAACTCAGAGGTGCTTTTGTATGGGTCAATACCCTTGCACTTTGTTCCTCGTCTTTTAATCCATTGGTATACAGCTGGAAAATGGAAAGCTTTCGAAGGAAAGTCAAGAGAGTTTTGCGGTTAAGTCTAGTTAATGGAAAAGTGAGTCGACCTCCAAGCAACTCTATTAAGAATGGAGACGAAGAAACAAACGTATAAATTGTGTAACTGGTTTTATCTTATGATGGCGTAACTCCCATCTCTAAGGGTGAAACCAAAAGGAGGAACCTTGAAAGGATTTTTTTTTGGAACAATTTGTGAATAAAACCTCTATGTACTTCATTTCTGAACGGACCCTTGAAAGATCAAGGAGTCCGCTGAATATTCGTCTGCTGCCGCACTTTCCGCTATCTCAGACAACAACAGCAAGTGGATGAATCCATGACTCATCAAAACTTTGGAACGCAAAAGAATGGCACTAGTTCTATAAGATCTGTATTAGTCAAATCATGAATTAAATATGATTATAATTTCCACTACAGCAGCTATGCCCTCAAGACATGAATAACTAAATATCATATGACTTCATGCTGTATTGATGCTATCATGATTTAACATACTCTAGTCTTTTACTGTCTGGTCTCAGCAAGAGAGCATGGTCTCAGACATGTGAAGGTGGAACCTTTCCTATTCGAATATCGGCCATCAGTATATCAAGGATCCTTTTAACTCACTATACGTACTTTTTCGGCTTCATGGGTTCATCTAGGCCTCAAGTATTTTAGTATTTTAACTTAAATCTTGGGCCGGACTTGGAAGCCGAGTTTTACTTCTTGCAGATGTAAGAATTTCTTGACTCAGTAAATATTTCGCAGAAATGTAATGTACATAAATTTTACATTGTCATTGTTCGACCACAAAATAACCAGAAAAAGTGAGTCTTGTAAGGTTTGCCTCCAACTTCGTTATATTTCCTGTTCGAGGACCTTTGACATGGTCTTTGTCATGACTCATTCCATCTACCTCTGACAGCTCTGCGCCACTAAGCCTCAATACTTTAACATACGTGTGCTACAACATCTTATTGTGTAAGTTAGACGAGATATATCTATATGAAGTGTATGCTATTAAACCAATATTATTGGCCAGTTGTCTCAGTAACAGCCTTTACTGCCTCACGCTGTTTCACATTCATACCGAATCCAGTCTGCCCTACTGTTATACGATCTTGCAATTAATTTCCACTCATTCAACGCCATAATATTCAAATAATTAACATATTTTTCTATTTAAAAAATCGTGTTTACATCAGAAAATACATAAAAGAGCAAAGTCTACGAATCCCCCGCCCTTTATGACTTTGATCAGTAACATGAGCAAATCTATTTTCGTTGCATGATAACTAGTGAATCCAACACCTTTTGAAGGATAATCTAATTAACTAGTTAGCAGGATTTGATAATACCCGGACCAAATAAAAAGTTCAACCCCCCCCCCCCCCCCCCCCCCCCTCCCCCCTCACTCGACCCTCTCTCCCCCTCGTCTTTTTTTCTTTTTTCCGTCGGGGGTCTTTCCCTCGGTCTGGTGGTCTATTATCTGTATT
>JAABNW020066673.1:5647-19641 GCA_015164035.2 Radianthus crispa
ATGATTTTCATATAGTTTGGTCAAAGTTACGTTTGTTGCTAAGTGCAGCGAGGAAGCACTAATCGTAGTCAAGCAGGTCATTTTGGGGGCAACAAAATGGTTTCATCACTTACCAAACTTGCTGTGACGATGAGTGGTTCCTCGGATTTTTCCTGAGGAGGGAATTTCAAGAAAGTATCCAGTCCTGGATTGGATTTTGACTAGTGCATAATTAGTTGGGTGCTTAGAAATTCGCATCCAATGGGATTCGTTGTGTCGAGCTTTGGTAGGAGTTGGACGAAGCCTCCATAAAACTCCTTTAGTTGTTCCTTGTTTAGCAATGTGGGAGTCTATTTTCTTAATCACCTTCGAAGAGGTTACCATCTGTAAACTCATCAAAACTGACAAACACATGAACTGTCAAAACAGAAAGAAAACATGGGTTAATGTATTCAACAAGGCTGGATGGAAAACTCTATGAATGAATCATGACTGAGAACAGTTGAAGCCGAAATGAGATAATCCAAGTGTGAGAAATGAAAATGGATAGATGTCTTAGGTCATGAATGTTTAGAAATAAGTTACTGCAGACTAATAATCTAATATTTAGGAGATGTGTTGTAAACAGTGATAACAAAGAGATCAACCAAGTGATTTAGCTTAGTTACCTTTATGATTAGGAGCTCCATTTCTCTCGAGATGGTTGACGATAATGACCAGTACACCAACATGGTGGTGGGTTATCGTTACGTAAATCAGCCTAACAAGTCATGTGTTGTCGTGGTGTGAATACGGAGGCCTTCCTTCCGTTGCTGGCCATTGTGTTTGGTTCGCAGGACAAGAATGTAAGGCGCGACTGCCGACAGATTATTAATATCTGTTTTTACACCAGACGTGAATTAGTGGCGGACGATCATTGTTAACCTCTGAAGAAAGGCCCGAGTGCCGACTATTAAAAGATGACATTCCAATGGGGGTGCATATCGTCAATTACTGTTATTGGTGCTTATATTGACGTTTCCTGAAGACTTTATCCACATGGGATGAGTCGGCTCTCAGGCCCCATTCCAGTTCAGGAATCAACTTCACGGATATGCGCCATGGAATCCAATGATGTGTAGTTGCCGCATTATGATCTTAAAACAAGCCGCTTTGAATGCCTAGGATTCTTTGCTCGGAGTTAAATACCCCTTTCGGCACGCCACAAAAGGTTGTATAAGCCCATTGGAAAACACGGCCATGTTGTTCAAGTTGAATCTTGTGAACCGGCTCTATGGCAGCCCCTGTGGCAGCACCGTCGATCAGTCTCCCAGTTGCAGATTCCTAGATTGCAGTCTTGAAGACTTTGCATAATGCCACACTCGCATAATGCATACAATTGGTACTCTTAAGTAAATACAAAGTGGATCCACTTAGGAAGACAAAAATATTGAATGATTTGAATTCACAAGAGAGTTGCGCGTCGTTTCTTCCATAGGTACTGGCATTTGTCATTTGGTTGGGTTCTCAGCTCGCACGAAACTCGTTCTTCCACCTTGCAGAACACACTGACTACAACAGTTAATGCGAGGTCAAACCATTATTTCCGATTTGTTTTCGCCAACTGGGCTTCCGTAAGATTCAGTGTTTTAATGTCACAGCACAAGTACCTTGATCCTGTCTCCATATTAGTCATAAAAAAAGATCTTGAACAACTGCGGAAAAGATCACGACAAATGTTTCAAGAGCTTTGAGTTCATACAATTCGTCCTTTGTTTTATTAACCAAGTGAAAGCCAAGTCACTAATCATCCAGTTGGTACAAGAAAGTTAGGTGAAAGATATTAGGATGACACTATGGAGAGACTAATTGTTCTCCTGGGGCTTTAGGGAGTACCATGGGTTACCATAGATACTGTTAGAAATATCGAAGGGTATTGATCAACTTTATGCGACAAGTCAACTCTGAATCCAACTATCGTCTTCCCAAAAAGAAAATCCAAAAGGACGCTTTGAATTGTACTAATTACAAACTAAGACCAATTTGTATAAACAAAAACGAACAATTTGCTAAAACAACTTTGAAACGTCAAAATATAATTGAGCGTATTATTTTGAAGTTAATTCGCTGAAAAGAACTAATTCCAAAAATAAAAACCCTACAATTTCCTGCCCCAAGCCAAGGTGATGAATGTCACCTATGATCAAAAAGCTGTGGTTTTTATTTGCTTTTCTGATGGCGTTTCAAAAAGTACCGTTGAAGAGGTGACTGGTGATGACGCAGTGAGCTCAGGTCAAACATACCTTCCCACGTAAGCTCTCGGTGATGTATTTATTGCAGACACGATTGCAGCTTTGCATGGTATGTTATTATTTAATAGCTGGTTACAGCTGTTAGCCTTGACCGTCAGTGGTTTAGGATCGCGTGTTAAAGCGACATGGCGGCACAGCGGGTGACATCCAAACTGTAAACTTTATGAGGTCCTAATGTTTGCTCGTCTTAAGTATTGTTAGCAAAGCAGGACGGCACGCAATGTCCATCACTAAAACGATTTCATGAACAAGACAACTTACCCTATTGTAGTTTTCAGTTTATTCTTTACTACTTTGTTAGTTTGAAATCGCACGAGTTTATCAATATATAACATTCATCAGTCCAGAAACAACCTCTGTGCTGATCTAATAAGGTCAGGGCACAGCTAATTCGCAGATTGACGTTTAGAAAATCTTCGAGACCTCCATGGTCTGTAAATGCAGAAGCATCTCAATTTGACTATATTGAAATGCCTCCCAATCGGAATAACTGTGACAATTACCATGACTGGTGCTTAGGCGTTAAGGAATAATAGGCTTTTTTGAATTCCTAACCTTCTATCTTGCTTCAAAGATGTAACGACAGATACCTTCCACGTGTAAAACATTATCCGCTCCCGGTGGCCTAGCCGCAAAGGATTCATTTCTGACGAACAAAACTTCCGCTATTATCCGATTGCGTAACGGTTTGACAACCGCAGTATCCTGGAGCGATGCTGGCAAAGAGGGAAAGAGAAGACAAGGAATCTAGAATACTTTATTTATTGAACGGGATTCATTTCCGATCTTCCTTAGTTGTTGTTGTAAGCGGCGCAGCGGTGTCTCCATGCAAAGCTACCCTAGTTGCCCTCGCGCTTTTTAGTGTGGTAGGATCCCGTTGACTTCAATCAAATTATCTCATTTTCCGATCTTGTGCAGCTCTAAGTTAAGGTCGCTCTAGAGTTATCTGCTCGTTTCATCCCGTGTGTTCTGTGTAGTGAATGTGAAGGAGATGAGGAGTTATGACGGGGAATAAATGGCTTTAATTTATCGGTTAATTAAAAGGACTCCATGGTGAGTTAAGTTGGCCATTAGGACTAATAAGCCTAACAAAACACTAGGATACCAAGTAGAATTATGCTTATTTTTCAGCAAGTTCTTTCTTGTCAAGAGGAACGTTCTAGTAACAGAGATGACGTCTGGTGGACATCGAGGCCAAATCCGCTTAGGAATGCTTTCCCTTCCTCGATTTTCGAGCTACAGCAGGTTGGACACTATGGAGAAGGTTCTGAAAGAGAGTTGGTGTAGATGCTGTTCAGATGCTGCACTTGTCATTTACATTTCAGCGAAACTTGCATCATTATTTCCAATAAGATGACCTAAAGATTTTTTCGAGGGGACGTGTGTCAGTACCATTTGACAAACAGTTCTTGCCTAAGAAAGTACACGCCTTCTGTATAAAACATGATAAATTCTTTTGCAGTATAATTAGAAGGACTATAAATATACAGACGTTTATACCACAAAATCCGGACAAGAGTGCTACTTCACACGAAGATTTTCTGCAGGGTATCCGAATCCAATAATCGAGAAATATTTGTGACAAATTATAAAAATAGCGCTCATCGTTTCCTCCACACAAACACGTTCAATTTGTTCCAACCATCAAAGCAGGAAACCTTTTGTCGGTAAATGATAAGTTGGATTAGTCGTTCTTTTCTATTTGTTCAAAAACCGTACTGTCGGTCTGCCGGTCTAGACTGTTAGAACAAAAACAGTTTGTATAAAGGCTGGACATTCCGTTATACGGTCTGTACTATCTGGACAAAACTAATGATAATCTATAGCAGTACAAATTTGGTGATACATGTATTCGTTTGTATGTTAATTGAATGGTCAATTTTTGAATCGTTAAGAAAACGAGGCGTCCGGTGACTTGTCAAAAAGGCCAGTCTCACGGTTTGTTGCATCTGAATATGAATGTCGACTAAAGATACTAAACATCCCGTATGCCTGAAATGTCAGCCAAGCCGAAGCGAAAAGTTTTCACAAACTAGTAGAGAAAAAGAAGAGGCAAAAATCTCGAATATTGACTTGGTGAGAAGGGTTGCAGAAGGTCAAGCGGAATAGCGTGGTCATGTCTGGCGTTTGCGGGGAGAATGGTCATATAGCACACGCGCACAAAATCCATGATGAACTGAACATTTCTATCATCATGTACAGCGTCTTCTTCTCAGAATCCATGCGCAAGCGCACCACAAGCGGGTCGTTAGGGCGACCTAGCTATTTGCTAATGTGCAAACAGTTAAGTGAAACAAAACGATTTCATCCTTCTTGTTCTTTGTGGCTCAGACCAAAGACAAACACCGTCTGACGGCATGTGACAACCAAAACCGGTCTACTAACCTCCACTTAAACAGAACTAATTATTTCATCGTTTAAATGACCAAAGCAATGTTATGTTGGCCAACAAAGATCTCACCATTTTCTCATGTTAGTAGTAAAAATCATTGCTTTATGATGACTGGTTTTATCGACTAATTTAGGTCGTATTTTTGTCAGCTTTGGTAGTATTCTTTGATGTCACATTTTCTTGTCATCAGTATTTATTGTTTAAAGTAAAATAAATAGCAACTCCTAATATGCAAAACAACCCCAACTAATACGCTCGTGCTAAATGATTTGGATTGCGCCAGGACATTCAGAGGATAGGCACACAAGATAACGTGATATGTTTGTAAGATGGAATGCCAGGGCATGGATAGTGACTGCAGCGCGCCAAAGTTCTGCGGCAACATTCTTGTGCGTCGCTCTAAACGACGAAGCTTCATCAATAAGTCGGGTTTTGATGGAGTGTTTGGTGTTCTGACAGACCAGGAGTTTATGTACTATCGTAATTCCTCTCAATGGGTGAGATGTGAAACTCCCTCCATACATACTTGTAGAAGACTCACTCATTCAGTTTTTATTCGTAGCAGTAACATCTTTGGTGGCTGCTGTCAGATTTCTAGAACTGCGTCAATCTTGACAGCGATGGAACCTCGTTTTTCGTGGTGTAGCTTGGCCGTCCTCGAGTGGTTCGGTTATCAAGTTATCATTTTAAACTCATAACCATTTTTTTTAGAACTGATTAGCTTGTGTTAACGATGTGTGGTCATTCTCATAGAACGCGCTTTCCTTTATCACGACATGGAGTGAGAAACAGACAAAATCAAACAAAATGACTCGAACTCTAGCATGTTAGGTAATCGAATACCCGACCAAATCACAAATGATCTCTGTGTTTACGCAACCAATTAAATAGTTCTTTACTTTAGGAGTAATTGGGAGAATATTGGCCAAAAATTCAACCCCGCGGTCTTGACTGTGATAGCAGGTCATTGCAGAAGAGATTTGCAGTGCCCTAACTGCTTTGACGATTTTGCCAAGGCATTTTAGTCCATTATGTATCTCTCAGAAACCATCAATTGACCTATATTCACAATCCTGTGCACTTAATAATACAGACATCTTAAAGCCCACGGGTTTGGAAGATTCATTTTCTGAGGAGCGCGTTTTGTCGCGGGTGACGCATTTGCTCGTGACTTGCGCAACTTTCTATTCTTATTCTTCTGACGAATTTCTAAAACCAGATGGTATTTTTCTTGACAGGCAAACAAAGAGAAACCTCTCCTGGTATTGAAAAGCGCGGATATTCAAGCAGTGGAGGAAGTAGAAGATGTTACATTTAGCAGACAACTGTGTTTTCAGGTACGAGCGAGTTCAACCAGAATTAGCCTGAAAAACCGATATGTGATGATCATGACTGTGAAGATAATGACTGCAGTGATCATAGTGAGATGATGATAATGAGATGATGATGATGATGGTTGTGATGAGCAGGTGACATGACAGAGATGATGTTATGTAGCGATTATCTGTAGCAGAAATCAAAGTATACACACCACTCTTGATATCAATGACATGAATGTTTCCAGATCATTTACACAAGTCGAGCCAAGCGAGACGAATCAACACGAACGCTATACCTTGCTGCATACGAAGTAGATGAATTGCGTTCATGGATATCAACAATACGATCAGGCATGGAACTGACAAGATTTACTTCTTTCACTTCCCTTATACTGTCTTTTTTCCCCGTAGACAAGGCGTCTAAAACTCCATAGTTTTCCATTTTTTATCCACAGTGTGCCTGCTCAATCCCGTGACCCTGTTGTATTATCATCCGGGCAAATTCACCGGGAGATCTTGGACATGTTGTTCTTCGTTAAAGCACAGGACAAGTCCCGGATGTAAACCGTGTATAATACCCGGTACGGTTCTGTATCCATAGATACTGGTTGTATTCGTTATCAAAAATTCTTGATAAAGTTCTTGTTTGATAAACAGAACTCCCTGATATAAGGAAGCAAAGATTCAAGGTAAGTAGAAATATTTGCGACTAAAGAGGATGAGATCTCGAGACGAAGGGGTCAAAACCCAAACCAACAGAAGAAGAAGCAGCAGCAATAGCAACAATACAATAACACAAGATACAACGCATTAACATGATTGCCCAAGATGTTTTTATATTTCTTTGTTTTCCATAAAGGTTTCCTCGGCTATCGAGTTCTTTGGGTTCAGAGTCATCGCGAACGAGTCATTTGATTCTAACCTCCCTGGTAGTCTTCCCTTCAAGAAGGTAAATGGATAGGCAATACCAGAAACGGCACGGTCATGGTATAGATTGACGGTTATTCTAACTAATCACAGGACACAGATTCGGGGCTTAACCAATTAAAATAACCGGACGCAGGCACTGTTACGGTCATGGTACGGATTGAAAGCAGCGTTTGAATGCTAGAAGATCAGCCAATAAAATTGCGGCATTTTCATATCCATAGGGTGATCACCTAACTGTGACTGAAGCAGCCGGTAAAGACTGGAAGGCTTTTTCAACATCCTCGTAAGTAAGGATTTGTCTCTATCTCAATATCACTGAGGAAGATTGATTCATTTCATATCGTTTCTCTTACAGTACGAGTGAGTTTGGCGTTATTCCACGTGATAGTGTCACAATAACAGATATCACACAAGAACCGTGAGTAGAATTCCTTATTCCTCAAGAGACTAGTGAGTAATAGTGCCGTGTCACTCCGTGCTCTAACACATCATGTCTGATGTTCAGTCCCCCCAAGTCCACAGGTGAAGGGCAGGTCCACTAGCGGTACACTAAGAGACTCGCACTAACTGGTTGCTATCATTTCAGTTGGTATTTCAGTGATATTCCTGCAGGATTAGCAACAGCAATACTAAGGGAACAGGTATATTTACTATGAAGAGACAGGAATCTGCTGTTATACTGACAAGTGCATGCAAGTTAATATTCAATGTTTGTCTTCATTCAGGAACCTGGTTGCTTCCTTTTACGACTTAGATTAACAGGTTCTGTTAACATACTTTCGTTCAGGTCAGTTTGAATGCATTGGTTAGGTTGGAGTGGTTTGTGTTGGAGTGGAGTTCTATCTTCTCACTGGGTCTTTGGTTAGGGCGCCATGTACTAATGATTGGAATGAGTCATGTACCTTGGGGGAACTTTGAGCCCATTTTTCGGGGGTTGACAGGTTAAGGGGCACCAGGGCCCCGACAGTGGAGGTTGATTCCTTCATGATTCTTCCTTCTAGAACTGAGACGACAGTCAAGCACGTAGAAATCGCATTCGACGAATCGTGTCACAAGTATCGAATCAAAGATGAATCAGACTCTGTCTCGTATGCGAATTTCCTTCAGTTTGAGACCATCCAACAGCTACTGGACCAATGTAAACAACACCCAAGTAAGTCATCCAATAACAACACACTACCTGATGACGTCATACTTATCATGTGATTTCTTTTCTTATATAGCTCTGGGGCTGACACTTGATAAATACCCCCCTCTTCAAACAGTAGAAGGTCAGCAATAATTGGAATTCGGTTTGATGTAGAATTTGCATGATAAGGTATTGCCAATGCTGTCTGCACCATGAACACGCTACTGGCCATAAGGACTGAGGGCTCAAGGAGGAAATATATGAAAAATCTTTGTACAAAAGGAGTCTTGGCCTTTTATTGGCGTGGTCCAATTTGGGAACATTTCGTGCAAGCAAAAATATTTAACAACAGTGACAATACCTTAATGACGAGACTTCGACATCAAAGGAGTCCTAATAAATAAGACCCATTTTCAGTAAATATTTTTCATATGCATGTCAAACATAACGAGAAGCTTCTTTTTTACTTTATTTAGAACTGTGGAAAATAGACTGGAGCGAGGTGAATCCAGGAGAAGACGTCGCATCGGACTTACCATGGGTATTAATCATAATCAATAGTTATTGAAGATTAATAGATAAAACAGCAATTCGATTTATAAATAGGTACAGTAAACTTATTATTCGCTGAAGTGCAATGCTATCCTATGACCACGTGTCATTCTCTTGGGAATAAGATTCTTAGTTTAAGCTGAATCTATTTTCATGTGTCTTCTCACACAGACGTTAGACAAAAATACAATACTCTAGGGAATGATGCGTAACGAGGATCCCATTTCAATCGGGCGAGGAAAATAGCCGCTGAGGAGGGCTCATTTTGGTACCTGATAATGGTAAAACATCGATGGGATTTAGGCCTTAATTAATGCTTAAAGAAGAGTTTAGAACCTTAAGCCAAGGGCTTCAAAGATGACCAAAATCCACAACAAACAGACATTAGTTGCCTAGCAACATTGGCATACATCAAAGAGGGTGGGGCAATCCTTTGCGAGTACAAAAAGTCTTTTTCTTTCCTGTGGAAGTCATTATGGTCGGTCTTTGATTTCTCTAGGTGCTCATGGAAGGAAAGTTTAAAAACCAAAATGTTTTGCTCCATCTTCAAAAGGAAGGCGCATCAGAATCAGAAAAGGAAGGGTTTGCCAACCAAGCTAGAATATTGATGTAAGTAATGACTATCGATAGCCAATTACATGGTACAAATAAGCCAAGGACGTAACCTTTCTTCTAGAGATCTTCCTAGGCCGATGTTATATTTTGCAGCCCAAAATGACACGTGTAACAATCAGTGTAAAATATATGTACGAAGATGTTCTTATTCATAGACAACAAAAGCTTTGATCCTGCCTTTGATATGGGCAAGTTTTACCTCAAATTCAAGTTGTTTTTACCTTTTGTACTTCTGAGAGACCTGTAAGGTGTTTTCTTTATCACGTATATCTACCATTGGTGAGGTCTTTTTTTCCGTCTCAGGACCTTGTGCCACGTGAATGTAGTCAGTTTCCTCGGAATGGGAACAAAG
The DNA here is from genome assembly GCA_015164035.2 of Radianthus crispa. Classification (NCBI taxonomy): domain Eukaryota; kingdom Metazoa; phylum Cnidaria; class Anthozoa; order Actiniaria; family Stichodactylidae; genus Radianthus; species Radianthus crispa. The sequence continues at coordinate 15,207 of JAABNW020066673.1, forward strand.
GGAAGCCGTGGTTTTCTGGTCCACAGCTATCATCCTAAAGGAATTTTGTCAGACTACTTGTCAAGGAATGCGTCCCTCCTTTTCCAGCATCCCAGCGAACTAGCAATCATAACGACGAAGCTACTGAGTGGGATGGCATACCTAGAGAGGAGGGGTGTAGTGCATGGAGAACTGGTGAGTACAACAATGACGGTAGTAGTGACGGCTTGGTCTTTACTAAGTACCACCTAATATCAGGAATTCTAATTGAAATTATTCAAATACCCAAGGTTGCTGAAAACTGTCTGATTGGAGACAAAGGATCAGTGAAGATATCTGGATTTCACTGCGCGAGGTAAGTGTTGATTGCATGATGAGGTGAAGATAGGCCAGAGACGGACAGACAGACGTACTGGCCAGTGAATGAACGAACAGACACGAGCAAACGGTCGATAAAATAAACAGACGAATGAATAAACGAACAAACAAACTGAAAAAGACGAAAGAACGAAGGGAGGACGAAATGGGACGAGCAGACAGACAGACTTATGAACGAACGAACGAACAAACCGAAAGGACGATAAAAAAAAAACGCAGACCGCCGGCAACGCAGGCTAACGATGTGAACGAAGGGATGACCAATGAACGTATCTATCTCCATCTGAATCATCATCTGCAAAGGGCATTGGCCCATCCAGCAGATACATACAAAATGTAACATTGCAAATAACAACCAGAAGTCATCCTCCGTTCCCCTCCAACCCTTACATAAAGACAACGGCTCATGGGCTCCCTGTGGTATAAACACGAACATCGATGTCAGGCAAATAAGGATGACAACTGAACCAAATTAGAGGCAGCTTGAGCTTTCAGACCTTTTTTCAGTTCTTCTTGGTGTGCCAAGCCATTGAGCGGGAATTGCCACACAAACAAGGTCCTAATACCAGCACCAGAACTGGACAACACCAAACAAACCAGTAAATCCGATGTGTGGGCATTCGGTAAGTAATAGAACCCTGGAGATTATGAGTAGCATGGATTGGGATTGTAACTCAGGTTGAAAGAGAGAAGGAGAGAGGGAGGGCATTGGGAGGGAGGGACACAAAACCCACTTGCATTTACACAGGAATTCCTCTGCCCAAATCCGAATCTTCGAAAGTTGAGACTAAAATAAATTTCGCTTCAGGATTGTTGGTATACACAATTATAACCGCTGGCCAACGACCGATTGTGAGCGTGGACGAAGTTAGTAGATCTTATACGTTATACCTGGTGTTGGTATGTCAAGACAATAATCTTGTTTTGAATTGATTTAGGTGTTGAAACTTGAAGACATTGAGGATATTCTAGATCACTTGGATGGATTTGCGGACATCCTGACCTTGTGTCTTCGGACGGTAGGAGTCAAAACTGTACTATGAATGAATGAAGGAAACGCCAAAATATGAGCTAAAGTGTTCTCCTTATTTGTTGCAGGATCCAACGTCTCGTCCAACTTTTGAGCTGTTACTCCAGAGGTGTAATACGAATAATCCCTTGCAGGCCACTCCTAGTTCTTCCTCTTATTCCCTGGATTTAGAAGGTAAATGTTACAAATTGAGGGCAAGGGAGAGGAAGAGGTCTTCAATTTTATCATGTTTCTCGTAGGTTCTCTTTCTGCCAGTAATGGTGCCCTGCAAGAAACCCTGACATCGAACGAAAGTTTTTCAAAAGACACGTCTTACAACTCGCTGAATTCAGACGACTTTTGGAGCCAATCATTCCCTTCATTTGAGCTGTCTAGGGTTTTAGGGAAGAATGGCTTGAATTATTCCAGTGATGACGTCATGGAAAGACTCAAGATGGCGGAACTGGAAGCCCTGAAGGCAAAAGTACTACAGGCTCGCGCAGAAGCTGATAAGGAAGAGGTGCTTAAACACGTGCAGGAAGCAGAGAGGAAATGTCTGAAGGAAGTGGAGCTGATCACGAGGACTTTTATCTGGCGCCTTCACGAAGCAAACGACAGGACCTCCGAGGCAGATCATGGAAGATATGCCGCTGAGGAAGCCAAACGACTCGCTGAGGAGAAATTTACCCTGTTCAAGTACGAGAGCGAACGTGCCATATATGAAATGAAAACACTTCTGGAAGAAACGATGCTAGAGAGAGATGAGTTAGCAGCGTCACTCAAGGCTGTAGGAATGGATGTTCAGGAAGAATCCAAATGTTGTACTCCAAGAAGATCTGATTCACTTCAAGAACTAGAGAGTAAATACCAGAGGTACATCTCAACGAGCGATCGCACCATTCAAAACATGAAGGCACAACTGAGTGAAGTTGTTAGTCAGAGAGATTCACTGGTAGAGGAGAGAGACACTGCTCGTGCTGAAGCCAGACAAAGCAGAGATCGGCTCGAGAATGCACTAAAAGAAAAGGAAGAGTTGTTGTTTCGACTTGATGAATCGAACTGCGAGGTTGAGAGACTCGAAGAAGCGATCTCGCGAATGGCCCACAAGAAACAAAACGCAGAGCATGAACGAGACCAGCTTCAAATCCTTACAGACATGTCCCTGATGAAGCTGCGTCATGCTGAAAAACCCAAGAAGAGACACTCATTGTGTACTGTACCATCAAACCCAGAAAAAAGAAACCCCTTGAATTTCCAAGAACTTTCCATGGAGCTCATGGGTCTAATGACACCCAAGTCAAAGAGAAGGCAGAGTGATGGTACTATTAACGAAGCGGACGTTCATTTATCCAGTAAACATGAATCAGAAGATGAGAGACTTTCTTCATCTTCTCGGGGAAGGTCTGGCAGACGCAAGCAAAGAGGTGCGTCTGATGAGTATCGCATTCGTCAGTCGCAGATGCAGAGGACATCAACGTCAATGGGATCAGACAGTGAATCTGAATTGATCTTATCCCTGAGTAGCGTCAACAGAAGCTGCATCCAAAGCATTCTGCACAAGGAGAATCAAAATGAACAAATAGACAAGGTGTTGGTTAATGGCTACGGTAAGGATGCTGAAGAAAATGACACCCATATCAACAACAACAATGATAATTTTCAAAACGTTTCTGTCAAAGACCTGCATTTTGAAACGATACAAGAACAAAAGGATATCATTCTCGAAGAAAATCGTGATGAAATCGAACACGAACGCTTGGACCAGCGGGACTCACTTCCATTTCAAATTCCCACTTTTCATGTGGAAGAGATTGGTAATTCCACGGACCCAAACTCGGGAAACGAGAAAAAGCAAAGCATCCCAGAGATTGAGATTTCGCTAGTGGACGACAACGAAAATTTCACGAATCAGGGTTACTTTTCCGAAGACGAGGAGACGAGTGAACGGGTTTTTGTTGTCCCGTTAGTGAATGGAGATACTTCGATGGTCTTTTGTTTCGATAGTGATGGTGGTGCGCTGAAGGGAGTCCCACAGACTGTTCTGTAAAACGAATATTGAATATTGAATATATAAAAAACAATAGCAAGATTGATGCTGATGGTAATGATGGAATACTGCCATCAGAATAAATTGCACATATGCAGTATCTGACACACACACCACCCCAGTAGCAATCGGATTGCTCTTAAGAATACTCTATGACATCAGTCCTGGCGCAGTAAATATACACATAGCTTAAATAGCCGGAAATTTACCCGAGGCTGTTCAACTAAGCGCGATCTGTAATGAAGAAAACTAGAAAGTATTTTGAATTGATCTTCAGTTCTTCGGGAGGGAATGTAGGTTGAGAGGCTTTCTCTACTAAACTATAAAGAAAGCTTAATTTACTGGTACAACATTTCTTCTTTCCTGGATGTTGAGCCATTAATGTTGCGTCCTTTTGCACGGGCCTTAAAATGGATTATGTCATTTGCTAGTCCACTGCTACAAAGACTAACTCCAGTCTACCGTCTGGTACTTGCCGTGATAGTACATAGCTATAGTAGAGTATATATCAACCAGTACTCGTGTCACTAAAAGTAAGGCCTAGAAATTACTATTGAGTTCATTAGTTGTGCTAACATCAGTCGCATCCTCGGGAACCCAGGGTTATTCTGTCACTCGTTCCTCACTACCAGATAATAATACCCCTGGGAACAGAGTCTGTTGGAACTTGTACCTCGAATTCCGGTACAAGCTCCAACAGACCCCGTTCCCAGGGGTATTTCTTTTGGGAGTGAGGAACGAGCAACAGAATACTACCCCTGGGTTCCCGAGGATGATATCAGTCACGTAGGGTATCACGTCTAAATCGACGCATCAAATAACGCCTTCAAATTAAACTTGTGAAAGAAATACTAAGAACAAACGAAGAACAGGTCACCGGCCATGGAGCTGACAAACTGGTTTCCACTGATCGGTAAGAAGAATGCTAGTGACTATTAGCCAGTTCGTAGTTTAACAATCGTTTTCAGTACGTATGAGATTTTAGCCCGCATTTCTCACCTATTGTTTATTCAAGAATAAAC
>JAABNW020067784.1:0-19582 GCA_015164035.2 Radianthus crispa
AAATGTGTAGGAAATTTGTTAGAAATATCATGGAAATTTGTTGGAAGTCGAAATTTCCATGATCTGGAGAAGACACAATTTTTCCAGTGTTTAAGAATCGCCTTCAGTGCGCATACGATTTTATCCCGAATTTCTCACCTTCTTTTGTTTAATCAAGAACAACAGAAAGTGAAAACAAAAGGTGAGAAATTCGGGATAAAATCGCATGCGCACTGAAGGCGATTCTTAAACCGTAAAGGGGCTTATAAAGAGAGCTTATGGTTCACTTATTCCCTTCTTCTCTTATTGTTTTACCGAGAATATACTGCTTTTCAGATGGTGTCAATTCAAATTCGATTTTTATTATTTTATAATAAATTAGCAAATTTCTTTACATTTTCGTGGACACCAAGATTGCCGGTTGACCACTTTTAAATATTGCTATATTTTCAAAATACTGGTTTCAATGTAAAAATAATCCATACAAAACCTTGTCACGTTTTTCTTGTATGGAGCTCTTATATTGCGTTTTGTGCGCTTTGTCTGCCGCCCTCTGCTACTCATTCTGATAAATTTTTCAAATTAAAAACTTTCTTGTGGAGTGATATAAATGTCCAGCTCTGGCGAGAGTTTGTTAACTTTTGTCTCTGCAAAGATAGCAGACTTCCTGATCAGAAATAAAACTTTGTAACAAAAAAAAACAGTCGTATTTATACCAAGTGTGAAAACAACAAAACAAAAACTTATCCTGCCTATTTTACATAAAGAAAATTTTCACGTTCGAATAGAAAATATTATACAATAAATATACATAATAAATAAAATGTACTCAGGTCAATTGCAAACTAAAAACGGTAAGAAAGCCTGCTGTTTGAAACAAACGACATACTACCGTATGTTGCTATGCGCTCATGAACTTCAGTGTTGTGTTGCGCATGGCGATTTTTAGCTGTCAATCAAATCACTGATCGTCCTTGCTATTGTTGTAAATAATCTTGGACCAACAAATAAACAACTCTCCAACGTAGAACGGGGTAACTCGCCACCATTTCCTAGAATTAAATGGGGGACTGGAACTCGTCGCCGACCTGATTTGATTGACAGCTAAAAAACGCCATTCGCAACACTGCAGTTCGTGGGTGCGTAGCAATGCATACGGGGTAACACACTGTTTGGCGATAAGGCGTTAGAAATATGTCGGTAAATTAAACCAAAATTATAATTTGATGATATCCAAATGGATTATAGACGTTGGTTGTTCCAATAGAAGAAAGTATCAATCACAGCCATTACTTAGTGCATGCTATACAATAATTTGATATTTGTATAGAGGTGAACATCACCGCAAGACAAACTGATTTTAACAAAATTCATATAGTTTTACAAAACACAACAGACCAACGGACAATGGAGAGTATTACATATACACTTCAAAAATATACTAGATTTTTTTGATTTCCTATTGAATTATTAATCTAAGATGACAACTTCTCTTCTTGATACAAAATCAGTATAACTATCAAAAGTACTACCAAAGAAGTTACTCATGTAGCCTCTATCATCGAAGTCGCTAACGTAGACACAGTCTTCTTTCATGACGTCTTGTTGGATCGATTCTTGGAGCTGTCGAGATTTCCGAACGAGATTCTGAAGTTGAATTCCTGCCATATCGGCAAGTTTCCTTCGGATCCTGTTGAAATCGGAACGTAGTCCTGTTTCCAAAAACCTAAAAATACAAGTACAATTCAGTATGAATATCCCATGTTTTACCATTGATTGTACTATTGTCTGTCTAGTGCAGTGCGGAAAGCGCTACTCTTTGGGGAGTTTTGTTAGTTCCGATTACATATTTCATAATAGACTTATCTATTACAAGTAAAATTGACGAGAACCAACTTGAAGACATTGTTGATGGTCAAGAGAACTCAAGTTCCGGGTGTTTGGAGTGTTAGCTTTACAGATAGCCACGCCTTTCCGAGTCTTTTCACTAACAAAAAGCCCGCCACCGCAACATCTCTGAAAAACCAGTCGTGCCGAGTAACACATCCTACTGAAAACTTGCGAACAAATGGGCAGTAAAGGTGATCTATAAACACGTTCAAAACAAACTTCACATGCTTAGCCTTCATAACATTGTGGTAGATGATTGCGACCACTTATGGTCTTCATTCTTTCCGCTATCTCGCAGCAACAACTTGGAACTCTTTACCAGATTCCTTCAGAAAGTACGAGAAATTCTCAAGCCTTGTTCACACTAGCGTCGTAACCGCAATCGTAATCGTAGTCGCAATCGTAATCAGCGTTAAAACCTAGTGTGAATCAAAAAATCGTAGTCTTAAGCGCCATCGTAAGAGCATAATAAACGTAAGCAAAATCAGAAAGGTTTTTTCTCTTATGACTACGATTACGATGCTTGCGACGCTAGTGTGAACAAGGCTTCCGAATTCAAGAATGCGATTCAAAAACTAGATTTTAAACAATAACGAACAATAACTTTTTAATATTCCTTAGTATTTTACTTTATTTATGATTAAATTTTCTTAAATATTATTTACTTAAATTCACTCGAAGATATATGAACAAACCTTTAGCTACTCTGGAAATTCGAGTTGAAATAAAGTTCATTGTATGTGTAGATGAAGTCCTTTCCTTTTGTTTCGATGAAATTCAAATGGAAAAACTAAATGTTTTTGCAGATGGTTCGCCTTTGTTCCTCTGACCATATTCTTTGATCATTATAGATTGTAATTCAATTTGGCAACAAAGTACTAAATCATAATTCAGGTTTCAATCATTCGTAACTATTCTGTTCTATTCTTTTTCTATTATGTGTTTGTTTCGCGCCGTAACTCTTCCATTTTTTTATTCTTTTTTTTTCCCTTTCTTCCTTAGACTCTTAACTACATCGCATCTATCATCGTAGGGGGCCAGCAATATTTCCTAAGATGATCCTTAAGAACTATGTTTGGAAAGCTCCGACAACAGCAGATAGAGCATGATAAATAGGCCTTTGTGTGACTGTATTTCGTTTTTCAATGTTGATTTTCAAGCCCGCTTATCTTGGCCGATTAGATAGCCCGCAATGAAAGACGAAGACGCAATGGAAGGTTTATCATGTCTTGTCTTGCTTTTTCTTGGATCATCCACAGTCAGATATCAGCTTATCTCGTCAAAATTGATGTTCAGATAAGATCAAGTGTTAATTTTTAGTCATCACTCTGTGGATCATGGCAGAGCCGGGAGGCAAACAAGACAATCCAAGACAAATGGCAATTCGCTTGAGACCACCGTGCAGACATTAACAGATACTGTACAGTTAAACCTCATTAAATACAATCATTCAAATGATTGACAGCTCACGCCGGTGCATGTTACAAAAGCCCCCTGGGTTCATGGTAAACGAAACGCATAGAAAAGTATTCAATCTGTTTGCCTCCATAATGGTATGGCGTCTTTGCAAGTGTTAGATTAAATATTCCCTGTTGTATTGACAACATTTAATGAAACTCAAAGAATCCAAACCCATCGCAATTAGCTCAGAGGCGGGAGAGGCGAATTATTACAATTATGAGGTCGTAAAACAGAAGTATATTTATAAGAGCTTAATCCTCCTAATACGGCCACACCTCTTCCATTTTGGGCGTCAGCAGTAAAAAGCTCAAAATATTCATCACATGGAACTTCGAGCTTACCTTTCGACAAGACTTTGGATACAGTCAGCGGAATAGTGAGGGTTTGGTAGTTCCGTCGACGAGATACAAGCCGGTCGTAAAGGCCGTACAACGTAGTCACCAAGAAGAGGGTGCATCCAACCGTTCTCCTTGAACCATGCGACCACGATCTCTTTCCGTTCGAAGTAGAGCTTCAGCTTTGAGAAGTATTCCAAATTGCCTTTTTCGAGGAATTCTCTGTCAAGGTAATGAAATTTAAGTACATTTAAGTGAGCTACGTCGTTACAGTTAAAAACTTTGGATAAAACTCTCGTGATATGCAATGGTCTTCAGAAAGAAGTATTTCGTGGGAAGTACACCTTGCATCCAATGAACATGAAATGACCGAGTTTCTTGCTATGGGAACCACTACCTCACGAAACAGAAAAAGCACGCAAGAATGCAAGACACAGAGCAATACGCCTTCCCATTCACCCGCTGCAACTTAATTGAATATTGCGACCAGATATTCCAAGTTCATCGTAACACAATCCATGATACAAGATGCTGCTCTAAAACAGAAAAAGTTATGTTGTTCTAGGCTTGAAAAAGCCCTAAAATTAAACTTTGTGACTTTCAATATTAGAAACATACATTTTCTTCAATCGTCAAGTGTTGCATTTTGAAGCCCAAAACGCCTTTTATCACAGCTGGAGAGACGAAAATCACAGACATTTGTCTCTCAAACCTACACTGAAAGGAACTTATGACAAGGGTAACTGGCGAAAACTAATCAACTCGATTGGCTTTTTTGCATTTCTTTTTTCCGAGGCAAAATTACAAGACTAAAAGCCAATAGAGTTTCTGGAAAAAATCAAGAACTAGACTTACTGGCAGTCAAAGCCAATCAAAGCCAATATCCTCCAAAAAGGACCTTATAGTCAATACAAAAGAGCGTCAAGGAATTTGGACCGTCAATATCCTGGTGGATATGGGCATTAAGAGGCACCTTGTATATTAAACCCAATATAGTGAATGGTCATTCATCTTTTGTGATATCAGAGCTAATTGAGAATCAAACAAATAATCTGCCAAACAACAAGAGTGGGGTTGTGAGTGCTGGCACCATTAGGAAGGGCCATTACGTGATGTCATGACGTTCTACATCTAACCTCGTGGTACGAAATTACAGACTATCTTTTCACGTTATCGATGATTCGAGGGCAAGTTAATAGCGAACGTCAACTTCAATGGTTGTATTGATTGGTTATTTCATGGTCTCCTTAATTTCGGAAAAACAACGCATATTTCAAGAAAGAACTTGTTCTTTGGTTCTGAATACCATCACGTAGCAGTTCAACAAATGGAAATTTGCAGCTATAGTATTTTTGCTCTACTTAACAGGTCACTTTCCTTTTTGTTTAACAATAACGTGGCCTACTCGTAGCAAAATGATCTATCCTGGCTTCAAAATAATAGCTCGCATTTTTAGTGCATGACACGAAAACCCACAAATCTCTTCGCACAACACACACACCAGAACATGACAAAACAGCACTTGAAAAACATTAGTTAACACATTCACGTTGCTATGCAAGAGACATTAAGGTTAACCAAAAATATGCTTACTACATTTCCAAAATATGAGCCAATGACGAAAAAAACAATGAACAGAGCATAAACGTCTGTCGTTAAACGTAAAAAAGTCTACTAGACATTGCCAGACGGGTCCAGGACTTCCACAGCACCAGTGCTATTCCTAAATGAGGTGGATACTTACTTGCAATATCTGTGCTCTCGGACAACAGCTGATGGCCGATGCTCTTTCCTGTAAGCAGTGTCTTTCCTATTCTGCCACAGCCATACTTCGTGCAGACGTTCAATATAAGGCTTCGCTTTGCTTAGGAAGTGGGTCAGTGTTAACTCTACCTCTTCAGCGATGGGTGCTAGCTATAATATGCAAAAAGAGACAGAACGATTACTTTCAAAGGAACAAAACTGAAGATGCTTGAGCAAAGCATGAGGAAAACTAATGGAGTGATTCACCTTGACATTATGAATGGCATCTGTTAACTTCTTAAAGCTGATGTTACACGAGACGATTTACAACAGCGATATTTCGCGCAACGCCAGTTTCTCACAAAGATTTTGCGGTGTAAAACTGCCAAAAGAAACAAGCATTTTGACCCTGGAATAAGTTTGCCATAGTTTGAGCTGATTTCAATTCATTGCAGCTCAAAAAAATAACGAAATTTTCTCAGCCGTATCGCGAAAAATGCCAGTTGCAAATCGTCTCGTGTAACATCAGCCGAACACATTTTGCAATTTTATTTAAGTCGGTGTTACTAAAAGACATGTCTCACCTCTCGGTTGACATATTTCAGACAATGTCGATAGTCCTGTGCAACCATTTCGCCCTGCCTTGGAGGCCATAACTTGATACTCTTAGCATCCAGCCAGTTTTTGAAATAACCACAAAACTCAGCATAGGCTTTAACCGTCTTGAAACCTCCTTTTAACCGTCCGTCTATATACTTTGTCGTGATCTGAGTTACAAAATCGAAGTTAGGAAATGCAAGACATTTCAGAATACAGTTAAAAACTGAATCAGTGATGTGTCACCAAACATCCCCCCACTAACGATTTAGTTTATCAAAATACATTTCAACTGGAGATAAATTATCACTGTCAAACCATTCTTATCATACCAAACATAAGTAAACATTGATTAGGCTATTACAAATCCACTGAAGAGATGAATCAGTCATCCTTGTTTCATCAGAGCTAAGATATAACCATCTGATTTCATCTCCAAAGTGTTTTGAAGTCTGTTGTTGAATTAGAACCTCATCACTGTTGAGCTTAAGGGTACTCAAGCTTCTTTAAGTTTTCTATTTCTTGAAATGTCTATTTTCCGTTTGTCAAAATCAGCTGCTGCAATTGCTCACTGACAGTTAGAAGGATATCCCTTAACAACCCATTAAATCCAAAGCATGTTTCTACTTAAGGCACAAACTATCACACATCCTAACACTCAATTTGCACAACAACTCCTCGAGGTTGAGAACTCTATTTAACCCAGAAGATCATAATAGCATTTTTCCAAATATTAACTTTTCTATAAGATGTACCTGGTGCAGCATGTAGTTGTGAGTAGTCGGTCGCATGTGTTCAGTTAAGGCCTTGAGTGCCTTGTGGTTGCCCATCTCCCTGTCTTCTAGATACTGATACCACTTCTGCTGGCGTGACGAATGAAGAGAAAGTTGGTAGTGCTCTTCTAAAGCTTGTCGATTTCGAAGACATCTCTTAAGGACATAGTTCTGCATGGGAATGATCCCTCCATGCTTTTTAACGAAAATTTTGTATAATGTTCTCCATTCATAGTAACTAGAAGGATAATCTGCTTCTTGGTGGTTATTGCGGTCTAATAAAACAAAAGGAATACAGACACATGATAATGATGTTTGTCAAATGTTTCCCTTGATTTAAAATTACTTTCTTGGTACCTCTGCAAAATCTGATGTGCAAAACTTCAGATCAATCTGAAGTTAGCTCCAACTTTGATCAGCCTAGCAATTCTTATTGTTTCAAGATGTGATTTGCGAGCCAATGCCTCGACAGTCCAGAGGATGTTTCAGGGTTTCAATAAAACTTTAGGGTTTGTTATCATGATATACACCACTTTTGCATAAGTGAACCTCAAGACTGATTAAAACCATGATAAGTTTGATGACTTCCTATGATGTATGTAAACATTAGAAAATGTTTCATAGCAAAAATGGATAATCACAAATGCTCATTCTCCTACACTGTTCCTATGGAGATGAACCAATCTTTGTTTGAGCACACCCCGAGCAATTATGCCCATATAGTCGTCTTGGTGTCATAATGCAAGTGTTAGCATCAGTGTACAATTCCGAAGGTCGTGGGTTCGAATCCCAACGAGGTCGGAAATTAATTTTTCCGAATACTATATTACAAGGGTGTTCGCCCGGAATTCAAACCTCGTCCCCAAGCACTACAACTTACCATTTCTTTCATTATATCAAAAAGATTATCATTAACTTTAACTCTGATATAACTCTGAATTACCAGGTAAATAAGAACTCCAACTCTAAGATAAGTCCATCTAAAATAAAGAACAGCCTCTGCAAAGCTCTGCATCAACAATATTTGGCAACTAATATTGGAAGTAATGGTAAAGTGTAGTGCTTGGGAACGAGGTTTAAATTCCGGGCAAACACCCTTGGAATATATAATATTCTGAAAAATTAATTTCTGACCTTGTTGGGATTTGAACCCACGACCTTCGGACTTCGACCTTTAACAACTCATGGTGAAGTATCATTGACTGGATTTTACCAACCAATGCACTTCTTTAATAACTATCTTTATTAAGTGGACTTGTTCTGCTTGAAGTTCCTTTTTACATAAAGTCTTCAAGTGGCAATGAAAGCAATAAAAAATGTTAAGTTCTAACCTTGCTGGGATTCTTCATAATGTGTTTCCAGACATTTATCTGTCAGACCCCAAATCGACTTTGCTTGACTAGGAGTGAGATGGCTAACGCTATGTGATGGAGGTTCTGAACTAAGTAGATACCAAACTATGACGGAAGTCTTGAGTTGACTCACTGGACGGAAGAAGTTATGATCATTCTTGAGAATTTCAGCTTTATAAAACATTTCATATAGATATAAATAAGAATATTCTACCCATTTTACATAAAGTCCAAAATCAACCTGTCAACAAATAAGAAAAATAAGCATTAGGATAACAAGAAAAATAACAGGTTAGACAGTTTGGTATGCTAATAGCATTCTAAATATAGTTTGACTATTCAAACATGAATTTTGGGAGGGAATATTTTGGTTCCAACTATATTACAACCCCCATAATAACAACCCAGTGACAATGAACATGGGGTTTTGCTTTTTGGAGTGGTTGGCATTGGAAGATTCTAGACTTAAAACTTAATAAATGATTATTAAATTATCATTAGAGACTTAATTATTGTGTCACTAAGGTTGCATGTTTCAGCCATTTAAAATTAAATTCTGCTTCGTTAAAAAATGGATATCTAGGAGTCATGTCTCTGGGGTGCAAAGGCAGAAATACAAATTATAAATTCTTTTTAGAATCAAAAGCTCTTTTTACATATTTTGTTAAGTACTCCCTATTGGGACCTATTGAATTTTTAGTAAAAATCAGAAAACAAAAGAGAGATTCCTTGGTTCATTGCTCATGAACCAAAGGGTTTTTGTATCATTCAGAGAACATGCCAAGTAAAGCTACATTTAATAGGGGTAACTTTGGTAAAAAGAAATTGATGTTTGGGAAGCTATATACTTTAAACATAGATAAGAGATAATTTGGGCTTTTTGGTTGTTTTCTGCCATGTGAATCACAGGCCAACAATAATCTAAATATGTTCTAGTATTTCACTTTTCTGACCAAATCGTTATGATAACAAGCCACAACTTTAAAGTTTTCCCACTGGCTATCATTTAGACCCACAACTTACAAAGGGAACAGTCTATTGTGAAACAGCTGCATTAGAAAAATCTACTTCGCCTTTCGTTATAAGTTCCAATAAAATAATTTTAAAGCCCAAGATCTTCAAGACTAGGAAATGGCCTTCTGGTGGAGCCAAGTACTAGTATATTGAAGGGGGATTCAAACATTTTTACACGATTGGTGAGCCGCCTAAGATGAGTATTCATGTCCATCCAAGGATAATATACATTTGCATGTGACAAAACCTTAATCAAACCCTATCAGCAAACGAATTTGCAAAGCCCAAGGCATTGGCTAAAACTTGTCAATAAGAAGAAATGGTTGATTTCCTTCTTGTAATAAAAGTAGTTTAGATGAAGGGAGGCTTATTGAAGGAAGTGACGAAGAATGTTTTCAATGGTTAATAGGAACAGCTGGGAAGGCCGGGTGAGATAGAAAGAAAACCCAAACTCTCTGATAATATCGACTACATTCCGCCTTCAAACGGCATCGATTTATTTATTCATAGCTTTTTCAAAAGTTCTGAACCTTAAACTCATCCCAAGGGTTTGGAAAGACTTTGCGCATTATCACGATAGGAGATACTCCTGGTGGAGTGCAGTATTCGGGCTGTATTGTGTGACTGGAACGAAAACAAAACATTCCATTTGTTAGATCGAGTTGCGTTAGAAAACTATACTTTAAAAGATTCGATCTTGCCCTTTCAATAATACGAAATACATCGAGAAACAACGATTGGTTGGTTGGTTTGTTTTGAACATATTTTTAAATGTCCATGAGATATAAATATACCCAGTCGGCAAATGAGTTTCTTGTTTTGAGCTGTTCTTGTTCGCATCAGAACGGCCGAAGTGTTTGGCTGCCTTCAGCATCCCAAAGCTTTACTCCTCTAGATCTATTTACACAAGGAACAAAACAGAAAAGCCTAAAAAGAAACAAAGCTCCAATTTCTTGGCAGCTTAGATATTTTGAATAATAAATTAGAGGTTGCTTCCTGTGCGAGAAATGGTAGTTCTGGGAGGGACCGAGTCCCTGGTGCTGTGGCGCTTAAGAATTTCGAAGAACTGGCGTCTTATCGCCTCTAAGAACTATATCTTCTTTCTGCGAGGTCTTAAGCAGTTCAAAATACAAAGGATTTAGAGAGTTATCCATAAAATATGACGACCATTGCTGGTGGGGGAATAGAGCCACATGGCATCCTTAAGTCGGAAACGCGATGTTTGAGCGCTTTGTGCTCGAAATCCACAGCCAAGAGTTGTCAGCTTAGAGTTACATGAAAGAAAGTTTATTCCTTCTTCTGGTGTGAACCACAAAGAAGATCGATCGGCTGAAAATAAACTAAGAATATCACCTACGTACCTTACATCGATGACGCCATATTAGATCGGAGAGGCAGAGTCGATGGAAAAGCCGACATGTTTTACTCAACGTTATGAGGCTCCTAAAGTCTAGATATTCCAGAATGAGAACGAGAACTTCTTCACTCAAATGAGTCAGTAACGATGGAGGCTGAATAATACTAGAAGCCATCTCGTCGGGTTGAAATATCCGTGTATTAGAAGGAACATGTAGCCTGTGTGTCGGAGTAAAAGACAAGGGAGAAAAAGTTCTTCTGGTTGAACAATCAGTCACAATTTTTTTCACCTTCGGAGGCCCTAAACTCGAGTCCAGCATATTCCTTTGTGAGTTCGGCCTCAAATGAATTTGCTCCTTTGGGGCTAAAAGGTTTAGATAAATAGCAAACGATAAGTCAATCCCTGCCTTGCTAATGACTCAATATCTCTAAGGCCAAGAATTGAGCTTTGTTGTTTTTATATTCTTTTGACACGTGCATTTCCCGTCACACTACGCATGCGTTACCTGCAGGATGACATGTTTCTGACCAATCAGCGTTGGCGGCGCGTGTTTAGAATTCTTTGTATGTTGAACGGGTTGTGCTAATAAAACATAATTACCACTACTCTTACACGGAACACAAATCACTCGACAATGGACCAAGAACCTAAAACCCAACAAAGCTATCAACCTTAACGAGGCTGTATGCTGCTCGTCAACTCTTGAGCCAATCGCCATAGTGATTTATCAGATCTGCCTCGAGAAAAGACAAGACAAAAAAAGGGCCGCGAACGCAATGTGTCAAGCACCTCGGTTCGAAACATAATCCTCTTTCATGATTTATTTTATTTCGCTTGGGGTTTTTTTATCTAAAGCCAAAGATGGCCTCGAATTAGCTAGCTTGTGACTGGGTTAGAATTCGATGCGCTTTTTCGAGATGAAAGTCACGGTTTCGTTTCGAATGACTTGCCCTATATCCTGCTGTGTTCGTGGTCTTTGTACGCAAAACCGCTAGAGCGACTCGAAGGGTTTACATCGAACGTGTTCTCGGTAGTTATAAGAGCTGTTGCGTAGTACCCAGCCGACCTTTTAATCTCGCTCTTCTGCTGCTGGATTTCTTTGTTGTTCTATGACTTAACTTCCTTCCGACATCAGTAAAGCTGAAAAATGTTAAGAACGTAAGGACTTTCGTTTCTCGAAAATTGAAACCTCGACTTAACCAACACCAATAGTGCTGTAATTCGGTTCCAAGCGACTGCTAGATGAATGGTCCTCTGTACAAATTCAGTCAAGCGAAAGCAGCCTAATGACCAAAATAATATAAGCTGTTATGATAAAAGGCTCAGAAAAGATGGATGCATATTCAAAGACCATATATATCACTAGGGTAATTGAGCGAGTGCAAAAGCCATTACTGAGCCACATAAGAGTAAGAACCATATAACAATATATAAAATGCTCTCCCGAGAGAATGATGAGTCAAGTAGTGCAGTAAACTGTCCATATATGTAGAGAACATTTCCAATAGCCAAGGCTGTTGCTACTTAAATTCTCGACAAGGAAAACTCAGTGCCATGGACACAAACTCTCCAGGTTTTCAAAAGTAAATAGTGAAAATGACATGGAATTTAAAGAGCCTAAACGTCAGTAGTAGCGCTTTCGTGTTGGAAGAAGCCAATGAAATGTCACTGTGTGCTGCCCATTGTGGCCGGAGTCTTTGTTCGCCCATAATAAGGGGAAAGTGAAATGTTAATTGCTTCCTGCAAGTTCTATTAGCAGGCAAACTTTGGCCACTACTGGCAGTAGATGTGTAATTCGTCAGGGCAAAACCCTTAATATTGAAACCACGGAAACCACAAAACTCGCCGAAGAAGGTCACGTGACAACCCCTGCTGAACGACCAGCTGTCATTCCGGATTGTATGCTTTGTTTGCTTCTGATAGCTAAGAAAATTATCTCAAAAATTAAACATATTGATTGGTGTTTAGTTGGGGGGACAAAAGAATGAATTATTGAAAGGACCGAACGTTAGCTGTAGTATATATTTTGAATATCTTGGCAAGGGGTTGAGAATTTTATGTTAGTAATATGAGTTGATTAAACTGAAAAGAGACAGAAAATATCGAAAAAAATTACACATTCATGGAAACCCTTCACAGGCTTTGAAAGCCAAGGAAAGAACTACGCTTTTCATCGTTCTTGTAGTCTCTTAAACCATGTCGATATGCCTTAGAAATACTGAAATACTTGTAACTGAAATAGTTGTAAATAAAAAAAGAAAGCTTGGAGCTTTTCAGTTGGTCCGTTGTTCAGTGGACCAGCACGTTCTATCAATTATTAATTTTATTTTTTTATGCCATCCAATTAAAGTAAAAGGATTGTACTTTCCAACCGACCAGTTTTCCCAAGGGAGCCCCTCTTAAATATGACCACCAACCATTCCTAATTCGTTTTTAATATTTGGACAGCTGAAAAAAAAGAGCTTCTTGGTTATGACACCCTTAAGAAAAAAACGGCTCTTTTATCTGGAGATAAGGTAAATGGAAATGCGATCTATTTACGGTGCTGAGCAAAGAACAGGTCCCTGCGTGTGACTCAAATATACTTTTCAGTTCAATCTCGAAAATAGATTTTTATAAAAACATATGGAGCATTTCAGAGTGCAACGTAATATTCTAAATAATCGATGGATCATAGGAAATAGGCATGGGCCAACCAATAACCATTCAGCTGCGGTTGGACCAAGAAGAGAGATAAGACTGAATGAGTCACAAGACAAAAAAGATGGCACTCGAGTAACTCCCATAGGCTGTTTAATGGTTTTAGACGAGGACATTTGATAGCGAATCGTTTGTTTGTGCAAAATGTTTAACGCATTACTGAAAAATTATCAGAAAAGCATGATGGGAAGATGCTTAGTTTGTAACGAAATGTTACACAAATTCCTTAAAAACTATACTGTGAATGTTGAAAAGAAAAGAAGTTATAAGTTCATGCATTTCTTGAGTGGTTAAAATGTGTTTGGGAGCGTTAAGTTTGTGGTTCAAATCAGTTAGTCACGAAAAAGAAACCCAGAGTTCAGCCCCATCTCATCAGCTCTCATTTCATCAATAATCACTTTCCCAGCGAAAGGCCTGTCGAAACTAAATCAAAAGCCTTCCTCGAAACTGTTGAACTATTGCTAAACTTTCGCCGAGTTCAAAACCTAAGAACGGCTGCGAGGGAGACTAGGTTCTCCAGTGAGTGATTTGTTGTGTCAGTTAGGAGAATAAGCCTTAGTATAATTGCAGATGAACACACGTGCATGAAGTTTCCTGTCACAGGTTGTCAAATTGTAAGGGGTAGTGAGGGTGGGGTTGCTTGTACAATCGTGGATATACGACTTTGGTCCCTCAGTATAGCACCAGGCACACGTTTTTCCACCGGCAGAGGGAAACAATAACGAAACAATTAATTTATTTTCGCACTTTCCCAAGGATACCTTCAATCAACCAACATCGAGAAGAAAACATGAATAAAAAGCACAATCAAAGACAGTAATCAACAATCTGCCTTGGGCCAAAAACAAAGATTCTAGTTCTGATCTCTCATTAGTGAAGTACAATCTTAAAGTTCATAACAGTTAAACAGCAATATCCACTAGTTTGCTCACATGAAGAGTCCGTTTCTTTCCTCGTTAATAGAAATCTAAATAAAATGTAAAAGGTAATTGAATTTCACGAGTTTAGTTTTTACTTATTCAAGGTGTCACGTTGTATAACAAGAATTATTACAACATCCAAGACAAAATATAAAGAAACAAAGTTGTGATTTATGACGGTGATTCGTAAACCAATATAAGAAATGCACTCAGGGAATCATGAATAAACCCATCGAGCCTCACCCAGGTGAACCCTCGAAAGTGTCATCAGGATGAGAGTGCGTTACTGCATGGTGAAACTGAAAAAGTATTGTCGCCGTTCTGCAAGCTATGTCATTGATTGCTGTATTATCATTGTTATCATTCATGGGAAGTTGTTTGTTTGGAACGCCATGCATGGAAGTCGGTGTCGATGTCACGGAGCGCGCTTACATCACTGCTTTCAGATAGGAGAGAACAATCTATACCTTTCTACACTGACAGACTTTGAACCCTGTGAATTCTCTAGACTCGCGGCTAGTCGATCTGATAGATAATCAGGATCCTCGTGCCAATATGTTGACTTGTGTGACTTTCTCCTGCCGTTTGTCGGTTGGGGGGACCATTGAAAAAGTCCGTCTGAGCTGCCTATGATATCAGTCATATACCACGTACTGCAAAATAAGTCGGTAAAAACAGATCTAGACATCCAATATTTCAACCTGACCTTGGCAGTGAGTGGGTCAAGGCAAGAATTCTTTCGTATTACGAAAGTCACCAGTGTAGTTAAGTGTTGTTATATGTGACGTCACAACCATAACATTCAAGTCGGTAGTAAGCACTCGGTCACAAAAGCACAATACAGTGTATGAGTCGTACACAGAACAAACCGGAAGATTTTGTGACACACCCCCGATGACGTAATGTTCGGCTTAACGTCGCAACGCTACGTTAGTCACGTACGAGTCTTTCAATTGCATAATTCGCTTACGTCGGAAATAGGACCATGAAGCCGAATTATGTATTTCAAATTCCGTTTTATCTTTAGCTTTCCTTCCGGTTGAAACGGCTTGGTACAATCGACCTTGTGGGTTGCTTGAACATATCTATATTCATTGATATCTATTTTCGTTAAGAGCCTCATGTGTATACAATAACCTGATCAACATATAATCGTTGTAAATAGAGCAGAGCCCTCAGGCAATCTTCCCTTTCATTGCCGTACCGACAAAACGTTTGCAAACAAAAGTGTTTTGAACTAAGCAGCGAGTTCCAATATCATTTTAATCTGTTATTACAGCTGAACCCGCAACACAATATTCCTTTTGTTTTGTAATCATCCAAGCGAGGCCATCGGGTCACAACAATGCTTGTTATCTCATTGACATCTCATTGACATACAGCCAAGGGAGGATTCATTTTTAGAAGGGGGGGCAAGGAATCCTCAGCAGTACCCGGAAAAATTTGTAGCCCCCTCTCTCTCTCTTTGTAATCAACATAAAAAAGTGACCCATCCCTCCTATTTCCTTTATCTCGATACCCCCCCCCCCCACTAATGAAGATAAAATATGAAGTGACCCCCCCTTTTTACAGTGTATTTTTTTTCTTGACCCACCCTTAATTCCTCCGCCCCCCCCCCCCCCCCGTAAGAAATGAATGCTCCCAAACCGCAATTATTTGTATATCTATCATTCCTTTTGATCTTCTATTCTATTTCCTTAAAACCAAAAGTGCATATGTCTCGATTGCGACATATAGTAAACAATCTGTATGCGGACCAGCGTTAGCACGCACAGTTTCATACGTACATCTACGTAATATAATAATTCTCTCGATCGTTCCTTCTGTCCCTTCTTTTTTTGAATTTACCGGTATGCTCTCACTCTTGAGTTCTTTCCGTCTTCGCTCTCCTTGGTCGCTCTTTCTCCAATTGTCCCACCCCTCTTGATCTTTCTTCTCCTTCGCGTGAAAAAAATATCATATGAATCGATCACAAGTAAAAGAAAACTAATACCTTTTTGCTTTTCTTTCGAACGAAAGAGGGAAACATGCATTACCGCTGCTCTCACTTTCTTGGTTTATCCTTGCAGCTGAAGGAAAAGGTTCTACTAGGAAAGCGAAAACCCAGTACATCCTGTTTTAGCAGGATATGCTTTGAGAATCTAGTACTAAATGATTTGGACAATAAACAGGACTTTAGTAGCCAGCCACGACTGCGCCAGAATAGTTGTTGCAACTCCGTTTTAAAAATGATACTTTTAAGCTTCAGCTCTTAAAGACCCTGTTACACTACGCAATTTTCTCAGCAACTTGTCTCGCAATGCTTCAATATATAATTTAGCCAGTTGCCGAGGTTGGGTGTTGCACTGGAGAGCGATCTCAGCAACTTGCAACATTTCTGGCCTCCATCTTGGATAAGTCTTGTACTCAGAGCTCCTAAAACGAGACGTACGCCTGCGCTTTAACATAGAATACCTCAAAATTGCGAGACAAGTTGCTGGAGAGGGGCCCCCCGGAGGGACCAAAACTAATGACGACTGCGAAGGAGACTACTTGCAGCACAGTGCTTGCAGCTACAAAAATCGCAAAATTTTGAGATTTGCAGTTAATGGAGAAAACATTCTTGGTTTGCAATCATTCCCATGAGAGCAAAATAACAAAAGTCATATCCGCCATGTTGGATGATACAACAAAGAAGGAAAATTCTTTTCTCAAGTTCATCCAGGCATGGCGGCTACTGCAAACGATCAGTGATGGAAACGATCTAATAATGGTTTATAGGTCGGTGCATATTAATATATTTATATGATGGAAACGGTTATATAGCGCTACGTTTCTGGGACCCCACCTTTCGAAAAAATGAATCTTTCACTGGTAAAACATCTTAAGTGATGGAATTATGGCTTGAGAGGTACTATATTTTTTCGATTAAAATTGATCCCGGCTCCCCTATTAGGAAGGATGAGAGGTTTTTCGGCTGTTGCATATATTCACCCCAGATATATAAGCCCCTTTACGGTTTAAGAATTGTCTTCAGTGCGCATGCGATTTTATCCCGAATTTCTCACCTTCTTTTGTTTGAACCTTCTTTTGTTCTGGATTAAACAAAAGATGGTGAGAAATTCGGGATAAAATCGCATGCGCACTGAAGACAATTCTTAAACCGTAAGGGCTATATAATTGTCAGTTAGAGGTGACACGAAAAAGTATATGGATGAACTATGAATGAGACGAAGACTATGGGGATTACTTGTGTTTAGAACTAAACCGAAGTGACTTTCTCACGCAAACTCAATCACTGAGAAATTTTGCTTGGAGAGTAGCAAGCTTTGCGCTTGAATTACTGACATCTACTAATGCTATGGCGGGTTCCGGAGGGGGTCGACGTAGGGCATATAGCTGGTGCAACCACTTTTAAACATCCTGTTTTTATTCTACCGAGCGCAGTAGGAAACATGAGTCAGCTGTGCAGGATATCAGAGAGGTAGGTTTTATGGAAATAGAATCACCACCTGCCACTGGTACATCATGGGCGCGGTAGATATTCACATTGTTATTAGGGGCCGTTTATATGGGAAAATGTTGTCCTTGAATCCGGGTCAACCACCGATTTGGCTCCACTGCGTATGCTCCGGTAGAGATGTAGTTGCCTCGGGTTTTTTCTCGCACCCAGAGACAGTGTGTTTACATGGAGAAAACAGAGGGAAAGTTGTCCCGGGTAAAAGGGTAACCTCTTCGCAAAGAGGGTAACCCTACCGGTAGGCTAACCCTTCTAGTCGAGGCAAGTATTTCATGTAAACACTCGATCTTGATTCACTAGAAATCATAGGAAAGTTGGCTTGCCTAGGTGACCCTTGGAGAAGGGTAACCCTGGTACCAGGGACAACTTTATCTCATATAAACGGCCCTCTAGTCCACCTAGTGAATGTCAATCCCCCTCTCTTGATTGAAAGACCAGTCTATGATATCTAACCTAAATTTTATTTGTGGATCTACCCAAGCAGTAAGTCCCGGGGAATCATGCAATAAACTGACCAGTTATAGGATACATTAATACTGGGCCAGACAGTGGAGAAAGTTTTACATGCATTCTAATTGCTCCTGCGTTCGTTTTTGGAAGCGAAGACAACTTTTTCTTTTAGTCAGAGGTGGACACATCAACTCGAGTCCTCGCTGTATGACCACTGGATGAAAGGAAGCAGCATTAATGCGGTTCACCCCATATTGCATCAGTTCATCTCTTCATTTGCGCAAAATGAAACGAAAGAGTGACCAAATCTAGCGAAGGAAAATACAAGGTTAGTTCCGTAGCCTCCCTCTTAGTCGAGCAGAACACGGCTATGTAAATAGTCAAATCGCCCCTCGTCGTCAAACTGGACCCTCACACAGGTGACTGCGGAGCATAATTTCGATTGAGGGTGGGGCTTAAACGGGACGGGACAACTTTTCTCGAGACGCGCCAGATGAATTGGACGAATGTTTTCAAAATGGCGGCCAATTGAGGGCCTAAGCCTCCCCCCCCGGCTCTGCGGTGCCTGTCACAAGTTTCATTGTGCGCATCGACCCAATGTTATGGCTGATTGCGCATCAGCCATATGTTGGAAACTTTCGTAAAACCCTGGATCCCCTGGTTTTAATGATGCCAAGCTCACCGCTCCCTCCCCAATACAAAATGCACGGTCCCTTATCGACAGTTGGTTCAACGCGCAACTGACACTAGGTGATTTTAGGTCAGCACTCTTTCACGTATCGGCCGAAAGGACGTTCCATTGTCTTATGCACCAATAGAACGAGGCATAGTTTGTGATGCTCTTCATTCTATTGTTTCATAAGACAATGGAACGTCCTTTCGGTCAATGCACAGGCAGCCCAAGCTCTCTTTCTGTTGGTGTTGGATTACAAAGAGCGGGTTATTTGAACGTTAATATTATGAGTATAAAAAGTAACAATTTGGGGCTTGGGAATTGTAACTTCTTAAAAGTAAATAAAATGACTTACCTTGATAGCTTGTGTCCTTAGATGTCTGGCTGATTTTCAGGCCATTTGGAAGCGTTTTTAAGAAGTTCTCGTAATTTTAGCTCCCCTATTAAAATAATCCCAAGGCAGGTAGGACTTTTCAATGCTCAATATGTATGAACTTTTATCACTTAAAGTGCACACCTTTTTCCTTGAAAGACTATAAAAAATCCAAATCTTGTTCAGACTGGATCTGTTTGATCTGCTCAAGGTCCATTTTTCCATTCTTTGATCTTGAAATCAAAGATCTGCTTGAGCTTTGTTTCAATTCTAATACTGATTGCTTATGCACTAGTTCTATAGATCGTTCAAGACTTAGTTTATCTAATTTACCTATATTAGAATTTACATCTAAAATAGATAGTCACCCTCATAACATTAGTTCAAATGATCCCGAATCTAATATCCCGTCATTAGTTAACTTTAATTATTATTCCCCGCATGATTTTCACTCTTCTCCGGATAT
>JAABNW020068895.1:6637-19545 GCA_015164035.2 Radianthus crispa
GTGACTCTGTGTTCCTTAGGCCAGTCAAAGGAAGCCGACGCTTTTTTTGAATATCGATAAGCTAGGAGTTGTGAGTTTCTTAAAATGTAGTACTCACAAGAACCATGACTTAGAGTTATAATTTGCGAGGGAGTATAATTACCTCGCTTCTGATGAAAAATCCATTCAATCTAAAAGCAATTCCCAAAGATATGGGGCTCACAGCTGTAAATCGTAAAATATCGAAGTAATGAACGTATCTTCAACAGATTGTAAACCTGAAAACGAGAGTCTAGTTAAACTTGCGCGTGGTTTTTCCCTCATTTCAGACCAAGTCATTTTCTCATTTTCTCGAGTATGCTTCTCATTATGGATACAACTCAAACAAAGAATCATTTTCTAGGAAACAACACATGGTCTGAAATGAAAAACGTTACGTCGAAGGTAAAGAGATCAGTTGGAAATTTCAATTTGTTTTCTGTTTGTGTTTCAGGCGGAGTTTTCAGATTTGAATCTGGCGTCATATTCCGATAGCGGTACGATGGTTGATATACAAGTTTGTCGGGAAAGCACCGTAGTGGTGAGGTATGAAAAACAAACACTATGGCAAACAAGCCAACATTTTGGCAGCGCCTTCAGTCATAGTCAAAGCAAACTATTCGTACGATAGCTTCGGTCCTGTAGATGAGACAGGGATGCCATTAGTTGTGCGGTTCTCCGAGCTATGAATCAAGTCTGGTAAATGTTGTTGGCCCTCGTGTGGTTTTATAATCACGGTGTGGTTGTCTAATACATTTGCGAATGGCCAATCCATTAGGGCGGTAAATTCGCGAGCAAGCATCACTATTTCTAAAGTAGCTTCGGTATGTTTCGGCACAAACAACATCTAACAAAGTGTGGTGGACAAAAGATGCGCACCCGAAAGCTAGCCAAAAATGTCTCACATTAATTTTGCAATCTTAGTGCGCTTCCCATTAGTCAACCTGACCGACATCAGACCACTCAATTATACGTCTACTCAAGGCTGGGTTCAGCTGGCCAGAAAGTGAAGTGCTTTCTATGTATTTTTTCTTCGTTTGCATTTGTATTCTTTTACAGTAGAAAGATATATATTTTAGCGCATTGAAGACACTTATAATCCACTTTAAAAATCCTAATAGTACTTATGAATAATCATAGAATTAATCTTAATCCTAAGCTCAGCTCGGCTTGACGAAGGTCGTGGTCTTTGTGCCGTATATATTAGGCTCGTGAAAAAATCCTTAGAGAACCCTGACAGAGTTCCAGAGAAATTCTACAGAACCACAGAAAACCCCAAACTCGCCCCCAGAGCCTGTAAGGTTCTGAATTTCAGCGTATGTTTCATAACACGTCTTTCCGTCTTCGAAGTATACCAGATAAATGTGCAGTATACTAGATTCATGAAATCATTCGAAAATTCTTTATTTTTTGCTTTTGAAGTTTTGTTTGTAAACACGACAGTTTCGAGCATGCGCGGTCTAGGTCTCGATAAGACATCCCACATGGAAGGAAGTAACTGGAGTCGCAAACCCTTCACCGACATATACGATCTCGGCAAGGGATTAATCATCTATGCTGTAAGGGCTGGCTGAGATCTCCCTTAAGGCTTGTGCCGGGCTTCCTGATCAGTCTGAAAATCATCCCGGGATAGCGCCGTTGCGGCCAAAATCTCCGGCGAAGTTGTAATAGGCCTTTTGCAATAGATTGACACGTGACTGTTACTGGATGGCAAAAAAATTTGAACTTTCTTTATTTAAAGAATTATTGCTCGATTATTAGTGTCACACCCAAACCCTTTTACAAAATACAATTTTCTCTTCATAAAATACTTGCGATTTCAAGATATGAATCATTTCAAAGTTTGTTTGCCATCCAGCTGAGTCTTCCCCAAGAGACCTTGAACTGAATTGATTGGTTATTAAAGACAGATATCAGCATGTGACAGTTTGCTGCAAAAGGCCTATTGCATAGGACGCTTTAGCACTCGATGTCTGGAACTATGGGCCTGTTAATCAACCATAAATAAATAAACAAACAAAATTGTTTTTCTCGCAATCTGCGCTCCTTAGTTTTAACAATATCCCGACGAGTGGTTTTTTCGTAGTCCTAATGATTTAAATAATTCGTTTCCAGATCGTTTCGTCCAGATTTCGTGCTCGTACGTCAAAGTGTGCGTGGGGTTGGGCCCAAGGAAGACTACAGGAATATCATCCTTGGTTTACAGTTCGGTAATGTTCCCAGCATCAACTCACTCGAATCCATCTACAACTTCGCTGAAAAACCCTGGGTGGTAAGAACCGAAGTGTGACCTTCTTACCAGAAATAAAATGTTAGACAGCTATATAAGACGGCTCGAAACAGTTTCACTGTGTTGTAAAGATGTCGTGGTAACGTTCTATGTGGTATAATATAATGCGATCGTTTCCTCTTTTTTTTTTTCATAGTTTGCTCATCTTATACAAATCCTAAAACGACTAGGAAAGGACCAGTTTCCACTTATCGAACAAGCTTACTATCCAAACTACAAAGAAATGGTGAGTACCATAAGGCTTTCATGCCGCGTGCTTATACCACATGTAATGTTTCGCATACTTTTGTGCACGGGCTTTCGCAGAGAAACGAGCTTTCATACGCCTTATTTGGTGAAACAGCCAGCTTCATCGGCAAGCCATTATAACGCGTTGGACATCTACGCTTTGCCTGTAATAAGAAATTTTGCAGGTGTCCATGAGTGGGTTAATAATGTCCAACATCATTTGTACTTACTCAGCTTACTTATAATAACTGCGTATTTATTTTTATGATAATACAATTAACGAATATTTATATTATTTACATGCGTGATTCTTATTGTTTAATACTATTTCTATATACACTTTTCGCTAGTAAGGCTTGTCCATGCTCTGCGTACGCTTACTGTGATTACTGTAGTTTCCTATAGGCAGCTAACAATATCTCAGTGCCATAAACAACAAAACTATGAAACATCAAAAGTCTAAACAAAACAAACTCCCTTTCGTTTCAAGCTTGAGCTTGCTGGGACGAAAATACTGCGCATGCTCTTTAACTGCTTAGAAAATATTGGAAAACACATTTAAAATGTTTGTGAAGCATATGCTAATTTGTAATTTCTAATCTAAAGACCTCTTATTTATGATTAAAATTTTGCCAAACTATAGATTTAAAATTCGAGAGTTTTCGGGTTTTTTCGTTTTTTTTATTGTTTTGGAGTCTGTTTTTATTTCTTCTTGTGCACGAAGGCCCAATTCGTTGAACACAACCCTTTTCATTGATGGGCTCATTCACCTTTAGCATTGCCGTATTTACATTAGCCATGCGCTTGTAATTCAGTGAGCATCCTTTTAGCGGGTAGTTAAGGTATCTTATTCATGCACCTTCTGTAGAGTGCATTGGTCGTCCACAAGCACTTCCTACCATCACTCCTCATTAGACAGTATTGATACTTATCTCGACACTCGTTCTCTGGCTTTGAAGAGATGTCAAAATTACACGCCATTGCTTGCGACTTTTTCTCGCAATCTTTGTAGCATTTCTGATGAATACACTCGCAGCTTCGGCCGTATTTGCGCGCGAATCCCGAACGCTGCTTTTTCGTGATATACTTCCACTTCATCATGAAATTACATCCAGAAATCGAGAGCTGTTTTCTTCCAATGTAGCCCGCAAGGACATAAACCTTGCCAACTTGAAGGTCCACGCGACAGGAGTTCATTTCAGATGGGGTGTAAATCTTGGTGACGAAGCTCCTTGCACGTGAGCCGTAGACCTCTAAGCTGCCTGTTTTCTTTATCGCGGCCGCTCCTTTGTAGGTCTTGGTTATTCGGAACGTGTAGACTCGCTCAGCGAGGAACCGTGCAAGGCCGTTGCTTGTCAAGTCTTCGGGGTAGATTTGTACAGGACCTGAGATAACCTTGCCTCGAATGACTGAAACAGAATCAAAATGATGTCAGGAAGATTAGTTTTGCTCAACCAAGATGGAGCAGGCATGTCTGCAAGTTAATTTTCTTGCGCTCCCTTCAATATTTTTCTCAGTATGCATTTATGGTCCTTAATGCACCCATATATTTCGCCCCTTCGCGGTGGTCGACCCATTTTTTGACCTTCGTCGCTTGCCCGTGTTGTATAAATTTCGAGATATTTTTCTAAACATCCAAGGGAGGTATTGGTCTATTTATTGTTCAAACAGTCCAACATCTAAGCGATCATCTTTGGTGGTCTGCACGGGTTGGCCACTCTTATCTAAATACATAACAGCGATCTAAGTCGTTTGTTAGAAAGACCATGGAGTGTATGAGCAGACGGCGCGAGGTATGGATCAGTGGACGTCTGCATTACGGGGAAATATGAAGGACAAAACCCTTCACTTTGCTTTAGTACGACCGCTATATATATACCTCCCCCCTCCCCTCCCCTTGTCAGGGAGCATGTCGTCTCCCTTCTGGTTTCACTGCATGCCTGTGCTTTGTTCATACACTGAAGCATCACATATCTGCTTGGAGTCTTTCCTATGGAATTATCTATTTTTGACCTCTATTCAGAAGGCTTCTAGTGTAGCCTTATTTTTTGATTGATCATTTCCTATCCCTCTTTGATTATTGTCTTGATAGGAAAGACTTCGAGCCCTTGACCCGTTTCTTATACCAGTACTACACTCACTATTCAGGCGCCAGGACTCTAATATTTCCTTTAGATATTTCCTTTATGTCTGTCTGTCTGGAAAAGGTTTAGTTTCTATTATAAATCCTTGACCTACTTTTGACTTTCTCTCAACGTGCAGCTCTCATAACTATCATTCTCATGGGCTGGAAGCACGACAGGTCAGTGAAGCTGCTCTCAGTGCAAGAAATAAATGTGATTCTGACAATAAAACAGGCTAAATAAACAACGAATTAAAAGATGAGATATTTTGAAAAAAAAAATGCCATAAGCTATAAGTACGTATGTCCAAGGTGAAATTTTCAACTGGCCAAGACGAGGCGATGGGAAGAAAAGGTCGAGAACTTTTCCCTTGCGAAAGAAAAATGTTCAACTATGTTATATACCCGAAAACTGAAACATTGCTAAAATATTTACTGTCTCTTCTTGTTTTTGTCGACAACCCAATCCCACACGAAAAACGCATTACGTTCTTAAAATATTCCATCACTTTCAGCGTATGCACCAATGTTTTTATTCGTGTTTAAATGAATTAGCAGTCCATTTATTAGACAATAAACTAGTAAATGATGTTACTCTATGAGACAGGGGGCCAAATAAGTGTACTTTTATAAGCTCTTTAATTCTATCAAAGTACTATTGCACCTTTAAGTTAATTAAACTACAGGAAATCCATTTGAAAACTCTTGGCGTGTTTTGTAATCTCGCATAATATGTTTGGGCTCGACATCTTGTTTGTTTTACCCGGAATACTATAACCCTGGGAAAAACGGCTGGGAAAAAATCCTTTAACTGAAACACATGGAAAGGCACGTTTACACGTTTAAAAAGCTTTACCAGTAATTTTATGAACATTCTTTACCATGACCAAAGTCGTCGCCAAATTTCCCACAGCAAAACAATCACCTGAAAAGTTGCCAGTTAAACGAAACGGTTCTCTGCTTATGATTTCACGAACGTGATCATTTAAGAAGTTGTTAAAGGGATAGGAAAACGCTTTTTATTCCCCGCCCTCAAGTGTCAAT
The DNA here is from genome assembly GCA_015164035.2 of Radianthus crispa. Classification (NCBI taxonomy): domain Eukaryota; kingdom Metazoa; phylum Cnidaria; class Anthozoa; order Actiniaria; family Stichodactylidae; genus Radianthus; species Radianthus crispa. The sequence goes on from JAABNW020068895.1 coordinate 12,340, forward strand.
TGACAGTATTCCTCTGAGTCTGTAATTATACTACATTTTCCCGCCTTAGCCTCTGGTCTGGGATGCGTTGAAGTTGTAAGGCCTTTGGCGTTGCTGGTAGCATTTTGAAGGTGAATGTCAGATACGTGAGACACAACATTACGCAACCGAATCTTTGATTTCCGAAGAAATCATTTTCTGGAAATGTTGTCGATGATATCGCTATCGCTAGTGTTAACCTACTTCCATGCATTTTGTATTTCAAAATTCCCCGGAAAAAAGACCTATTACGTGTAGGAAATACCTCGTAGGTTTTCCTTTGCAACTTTTCTATATTTCCTCATTTATTTTCTATTCCAAATTCCGGAATGACAAATCTCGTATGCTTAGGAAATGCTTTCCTAGCTCTCCCCATGCGATTTTTGGTTCGCCGACACACCAATCTCGACGCCTATCTTTGTCACAAGAATAATTTCTGGAGTCGGAAATACCAATGGACATTGTGTTTAAATATTAGCTCTCATATCTGATTGTTCGTCGCAGGAGCGTGTATACAATGTTTAGAATAGGAGCGGAAACCACACATGGATTCCCCGACACGCCGCCTCACGAAATCCATCAAAATCCGTAGAAAAAACAACATTTTTAAACAATGGATTTTGTGGTCAGGGAAAATGATGGCATGGATGAGATAAGATTGAATTAGGGCCAGCTTTTGATGATGATGCTAAGTACATTGAGAATCTGAATGAGCCGATGTTGAAACCTTTTCTCGAGAGGCATCGGCCAGTAACCGAAAAGAGAATAATCTATCTGCAGAGTTCAAGTCTTTGGATATACTGAGATCACATTTACAGCCATGATAAAACTATGGCTTAACTTCGGGGTTCTTTCTGGGTGTAAAACTCCGGGTTTTGCTCTCCCTCGCTAAACTCCAATTCGATTTGCGAGAAAGGCGTTTCCAGACTTTAATCAGCTCAAGATGTTCTCCAGAGGAGCACTGATTTTTAAATATTCTAAGCGTAATGAGGTCTATAATTGGTGTGCCGGACATCTCGCTACTGTCAAACGTGCTCCAGGACAAGTGAAAAGCTGAATCCTGGCTGAATACTTTGGGAAAAGTGAAAAAGAATAAAAGGTCGATAAACAAATCAATACTCAATTTCTTTGGTAAGAAGGTTATGTATGTTTGTTCAGTAAAGGAAACCAATGAAAACACGACCGCCATGCCTGATATCTGGAAGAAGGAAAAACGGGATGCTTTTACACCTACTTTAGACGCGCGAACTTTTAGTGCCGCGTTGAATTGATTTCTCTTTGAGTCCAGTGGCTGAGAAAAAGTCAGTAATTACTATACAAGATATCAGGTCTTTTGCTTAGAGCCAGGAAGACAGCATGTGTCTAGTTTGGCATACTTACTTCTGCTTGCCTCAAGGAAAACAGAGTTCAAACTCAAAGGTAATTTAGATTTGACGCGAAACGTTCGACGACTGAACCTTATACGATAATTCGCTCCTATAATTCGAACCTGATACGCTTTCCTCTTGCTTTCTTTTTTCACTTAAACGAATTTATTGGCTGCCCAAAACTGTTACTGAACACACAAATATATTACCAGGGAAGCAACAATTCACCCAGTATAACAGCCCAGTATAAAGGCGTCTGACCAGACTGATGACGCTATGAAGAATTCGCTCCACCCTCCCAGCTGCTGGGCTGAAGTTTATGGACCGTAATTGAAGAATAATGAGCTGTTAGCCGCTGTGAATCCCCAGTACAAAACTGTCAGCAGACCGTTCTAGAATTCAGGAGTAGGTATATGCTGTTTTATTTGAAGCTGAAGGAAAAGAATAGCGGTTGGTATATGGAGCATAGAATCGGAAATTGTAGACATTTTCAAGAAGGTTGAGAGTATTCTTCCTTCCTTTCCAAGAACAGGATTCTGTTGGTCACGCCCTCGTTCTCTCTGCCTTTTTTTCTGAGATATCATTTTCTTTTTTCAGTTGCAAGAATTCGGAGTAGAGATTCACCCATTTTCAAGTGTTTCGTGCCATCTTTCCTTTACAACTGAACATTATCTACATTTCCATTCACTTGTTCTAAACGTTTCTCTGACTAAAACATCAGTTCCTAACGTTGTACATTGATAGACTAACCAGTCTGCCACAACAACGCCACGAATGTGATTTTTACTAATGAATTGCCGCTTTTACGTGTGGGAGTTTATTTTCATAAAGTGATGAAAACTGGAGTCCCCAATGATAATAACGTAAGTGTGGGTAGTGCCACCCTAGGAGCCGACCGACATTGGCCAAGCAATTAGTATAACTCCCGGCAAATCGAAAACGACTTGTATTTGCAATGCCAAGAACTATCGCCTTATTCGGTAGCCCAGCTGATGTTCTTGCTAACTTGACGTGACTTTCTAATAGTCGTGCGTGTGAAGAGAAAACCTCTTGCTGTGAGAAAGGACAAACTCACTATGCATCACGCAATGTCGAAGATGCGAATCGTTTCCAGTGTCATCAAATATATCTTACATGGGGCAATCAAAGCTTATTTACATTCCAACGAATAAAAAAGGGTTCGAATCGCGGGAAGAAGGTTATTCTAGAAACGAGAGGAATACATCAACGTGACTAGTTGATGCAAGCATGGCACAGTGCTATTGTTCGACAGTACAGCATCTGCTACCCACGTTAGTTATCGGAAGAGGATATTTTCTCCGCCATCTGGAGATAGCAGGATATTTATAAACTCGTTGACCGAGAACATCCCCCCTCCATGATAACTAGACAGTCCAAGTCATGACCGTCTTAGATTTGCTGTCAAAATTCGTCACGTTTTGGAAACATATTTCTAGACAAAACTGGTCATGAAAGTTCTACGGTCCGACCAGACACCAAAGAGGGAGCCAAACTATGTTGTAATAAATCGGATTAGTGCTAATCCAAATATTTTTAAGTACAAAGAAGCTTTAGAGCCCTCGGAGTTTGAAAGAAATAGTGTGACAGACAAAAAAAAATGGTCATTACTCTTGTGCCTATTGACATCTGTGTGAAGGACGGGTTGTTTTTAGAAAATGGCTAGCTCGGGCTTATTAAGCTACGACTTCACCGAATTTTTTTCTACAAGATGGTATAAATGAGCTCGATGAAATGAAATATCGTATCTTCTACACGAGCAATAAAAAAATAAGTGCTTCCAGCCTACGTGTTTCAAAAAGTGATTTCCCTTTGGTCACAATTGGTTAGCTGTGTAGTTCATGACTTTCTACAATTTGCAAAACTCAGGAAATTTTATTTTCACCGGTTTAAGGAAAAACTTGGGTTGAACGAACCCTCAAATCCGAGAAACTTGATAAAGTTTGGTTCTCAGAGTGTGGTACTCCTTTTAACTTGACTTTACTCAACTCAAGTAGAGTCCATTAAGCAATCATTCCTTCTTAAAATACTAATTAATCAAATGATACATGAATGAAAATTCAAAATGCAAGTGCCTCGATTTCTAGGTTTATAAATTGCCTCGGGATTTGTACAGAGAAATCAGTGGTAAGGTTGTTTCAGCTTACGTACTTACCAAATTGAGCTCGACAAAAATGTTCTTGGGGATGAGCAGGCATACAAGAACAAGCACTGGTCATTGAAATGACACTTAGAAAAACGACCACGGTCACCAGCAACATTTTCACTATGAACCTTTGCTGTAGAGTCCAAATCAAGCTCTTTCACCAGAACAGTCTGTAATAATGCCAGAGTACCATGGAAAAGAGAGGTTCTGATTCAATTAAATCTGTAATTTGATATTATGTCTAAGTGGATATTGTCAGCGGCATGGTAGCCATGCACTCCTTGTTGCACTTCCGCTCTTCGGCAATTAATAAAACCGTTTTTGATAGCAGCACGTTATGGCTAGTCAAGCCGCTGGTGAACTTTGAATCAGGTTTTCAGCTTTTCCGTCATAATCCAATCATACAATATCATCACCCCATGGTACAAAATTGCTCTGTACAGGTCTTGCTTCGAACTCCAATCACTGCTACCACGTGGCCACCGAGAGTGGGTGGATTACAACTTGATTTTTCGAATTCCAAGAACAATATCACAAAGAACAAATACAGACTTAAAATTCTTGTTCAATTCGTAATGATGAATCTTTTATTTCGATTTCCAATGAAAATCAGGCCACTACAAATAAAAAATTCTTAGTCATCAAAGTCAAAAATAATATCATTATTTGTGCCAATGTCGTTGTCATTTTTCTTACTTCCGATTCTAAACAGACCACAAATTGTTTGTAAATAATGAAGTTAGTTTACACTCCCATCTTGAAGAATAGTGACAGTCTGCGCTGTTCAAGTATTACTTTGAAAACTGGTAAATTAAATTCGCTGGTTGGATTGACATTTGAGGTGAAACTTGTTTGACAGCCACGTAAGATGACTGAACTTTGCCAATGAACAATCCTGGCCAACTTTCAGGGTCTTGTGTGTAAATTGTTTTTGATGACTCTAGAGCTTGGAGAGCAAGCATTTAATACATTTTAGTGGGAGTTTTTCTATGTCTTTCTAGAAATCTCTGCTCACAGATGTGCGTCTTTTCATGGTCTAAATATTTTCTGTTGTAGGTGGATATACTTTAATGCGTAGCAATGTCAGTGTATTCTGCACTTTGGCAGAACGTTTCCAAGAGTTTCCGTCAGTTTCGCGAGGCCACGGTTTCTACTGGTATTTCTCTTTCTACGGAAAACCATCTGCAATGAGTTAAAAATTTCTTATAATCTGTACTGGAAGCCACGAAAAAGATAGCAAGCTCGGTCTCAAACTCAAAGAACGATTTCTACAGCATTGGAACACGAGCAAGCTAGCAGATTCTTGTTTAACTTCTACCAGTGACACGGTGTTTTTAAAGTTTCTCGTGATCGCCTTCTGCAAAACCCATTGCCCTGCCACCTACGTAGAAAATACCACTCCATCTATGTAGCATTTTTCTGTCAATATTATCAAAACAAATACATCTGTTAACACGATAACTAGCTTAAAACCAGAAACACTTAGCTTGCGAAGGACTAATCATATCATAGGGTAATTTCCTGATGATGTTATTGGTATTTTAAAGAAACCTTAATTTCAACGCTGTACGTCTTCTGTAGAGTGTCCTGAACGATAGTTTGAAATAAATATAACGCTTTGTAATCTGAAATGGAACCTCAAGGAAGTTGATGAGGGAAAGAGGAGACATAAAAGTGCTGGTTCCTGACTATACCCTTGCCCGATGTTTAGAAGCTTACCCCGGTTGGCAGGAGGGGGGCTGGGTGGGTGGGCTTCTCTATACACAAGATAGAAGGGATACCCGGTGTTCATTATTCCTCGAGGAAATATTAAGCCTGGATCTCACTAGCGACGCAAATATTGCGCAACGACATACGCAAGCGCAGAAGGTACTGCAAGGTTGTTTTGTTCTGTCCAACCATGGAAGACTAACTGCGCTTGCGTATGTCGTTGTGCCTGTGCTTGCGTCGCTAGAGCAGAGAACCAGAGACAAGAGGATTGGGTTGGTGGATAGATCCTGTTGTGATCATGCTGTGATAGATGCTCTCTATTAAATCTTGTTCAGTACTCACCGCCTTCCCCGCCATCTTGGCTGTATCACCAATCTCCCTCCTTTTCCTTCCTTCCTTCCTCCGCACTTTTATCTCTTAACCCTAAAAAAAGAGGAGAGATTCCATCAAAGGGTTGTTGTTCTGTTTTGCAGTTAATTACACCTCGTTTTCCAGTGGTCGTCAAAGTAGGACATGGTAATTCTGGATATGGAAAGGTAGGGCGTTGTCTTTTGTTTGCTTTGGAAGGAACGGTTTCCTCTGGTTTTCCTTCTTCTATAAATGATCTTCATTGTTTGGCCATTGGAGCGCACAGCAGCACATCTGATGCAATATGTTGATAAGTATTTAGTTAATTGTAAAAATAGAAGCTGCCCAAATCATCATTAGGCGCTGAATGATTTTGGTAAAGACAATTAGAAAATGAGTTAGTTTGAAGGGTCTGAATATGGGAATATGTCACTAGCTCAGTCAGTCATTCACTTAATCTGTAGGTTTTAGCAAAATGCTCACATATTTGACTTATGCAAACGTGTCAACTCCACTGTGATTTGACGCGTGCGCATGTTATTTATTGTGTGTCAACCACCCTGACCTATTTGTAGGTTTGTGTCCAGAACCACCGCAGTTTCCAAGATATCGCAAGTGTGGTAGCTTTGTCGGGTACCTATGCCACGACAGAACCATTTGTGGCAGGAAAATGTGACATTAGAATACAGAAAATCGGTGATCACTACCGCGCGTTCAAGTAAGCAAAGAAATAAATACGTTAGATTGCTTTCAATTTATAATCATGTGTACCAGTACTTAGGCAACACACTGTACTGTGTGGTTACTATATGGAGTGGTTCTCGCCGGGTGGAAATCTTCGTGGCAAACTCAACCTTTTTCCCTATACCATCCCTTCTTCACTAGTTCCCGCCCTGATACAATACAATTGCTTGCAGGAGAACATCGATCTCTGATAATTGGAAGACAAACACTGGGTCAGCCGTGCTGGAAGAGATTGAACTGGCAGAAAGGTACGAGAACAGAGTCCTCAGAGCAGATTTCGTATGACTGTGAAACGTTCATTGCCGTTTGTGTGTGTGCCTTGCCACAATCACGTTGTCTTTTAGAATTGTGATTGGCGTTCTTTTCTCTCGGGCAATGTGATTGGTTTGGCAGGCTGACTTCCTGTCGCGACCGTGTCCGTGCCAAGTTGCGGGCATTTGATTGGATGAAGAGTGAGTGCGTACCTTGCCTGTCTTGCTTACTAGATATTTGATTGGCTGACTCCTTATGACCGCGTTCACAGTCATACGAAAGCTGCATACCCTGGATAAACATGTCAGATGGGCTACAAAGCGGTAACCCTTCGCAAAGTTGTCAAAGGCCGCTATCTATAGGTTGACCATTTACTCACAGCTAAATATGAGGACTTCCTTCGCAGGTTCAAGCTTTGGGCAGACGAGTGCAGTGAGCTGTTCGGTGGACTGGATATTTTATGTGTTGAAGCTATTCAAGGCAAGGATAAGAAGGAATATATTGTTGAGGTGAGTCACCCCATTCAATGGACTTTGAATATTTACTCTACATATTACCAGTCAACACTGGAAAAAGTGTGTCTTCTCGACTTCCAACAAATTT
>JAABNW020070006.1:0-19528 GCA_015164035.2 Radianthus crispa
CATGCTGTTATACAATTACACCCTTTGTTAACATCCTGTTATACTACTGCACCCTTTGTTAACATCCTGTTATACTACTGCACCCTTTGTTAACATCCTGTTATACTATTACACCCTTTGTTAACATCCTGTTATACTATTACACCCTGTGTTAACATCCTGTTATACTATTACACCCTTTGTTAACATCCTGTTACCCCTTAATTAACATGCTGTTATAGTTTATTAAGGTGTTACACTATAAACCCCTTTGTTAATAAAATTGCACCATTTTTGAGCAAAAAGGGATGATAGCCTATGGTTTTGATGGTTTTGGTTCATTTTCACACCTTTTGGAAAAATATATTTTTTATGAATTTTTCAAAATCAGTCAATTTTGAACAAAAAGCATGGGCTATAGCCCATGGTTTTGATGGACTTTTAGTCATCATATTATCACATCTTTTTTACCTCCTCATCAACTTTCATCTTCCACTGTCACATTACACATAAGTGAGTTTCTTAGGCCTGATTCATACATTGTGCTTTCACATGCCAAACTTAATAGTTTCTATTTGGCACATGAAGGGCTCAATGTATGAATCAATTAAGTTTGGCATGGCTGAATTAGGTTCGACACGGTACTGAGCTCAACCGTGCCAGTCGAGCCACACTGCAAAAGTTTGACATTGATTCAAACGCCAAGCTTCTGCTGTGCTCAACCAAATGTATGATCGTCATTATTTGTTTTTCGGGTATTTGGCTCAATACATTCAGTATGACGTATGAATCACCTTTCATGAATCAATGTCGATCCTATTGTAATTGTGTTGACCCAAATAGGCAATTATGAATTGGGCCTTAGTTCTTTGTAATAATAGGGTTTTATTGAGATAACCTTGGTTTATAAAACTGTATTATCTTACCTTGCTTGATAGAGTGCAAACACTTAAAGTGTTCAACAGAAATAGTACTAAATACTGCTAGTTCTATTGTTTTATTAGGAATATTTAGTGTAAAATAGTGAAAAATACTGCACACCTTTAGTGTATTCTAAGAATGAAATTAAAGTTGACTTGAACATTAACGTTGTGTATTTATTTGAGTCTTTGTTTAAAGCACCGTTTTAATCCTTTGTACAAATATTTCCAAACAAAGGGTAATGATAATTCCTAGGCAAGAGCTTGAGGTAATGTTGTAACAATAATTTAGGTACTTATTATTAATATTATTATATAATAGATTTGACATGAAGACATACACAAGCTGTGCATTCATATACATCCTTTAAAACCCTCTACCACCACAACAGTTTGACAGAGACTGGGATTTTTGACACGTCCCATACATTTCTTTGTAATTTTCAGTGGCTGTATCTCCTTCAACGTTCCCCTGACTGACACTCAACTTTAGAGTTTGGTAAAGCTGGAGGTGCTCTTTCTCATTTTAGGAGTTTTGTGTAGATACACTCAGCATAAAGCGATTCACCCCAGTTACTCAGGGTTTGAAATCCAGCAATGTATATGGACGTAAGGTCATCAAGGTCTCAGACCAATGAAATGTTGTAATTGTGACCATGCTTCCATGCAGCAGTCATTGAGGTATACTACCAACTAATTCATGTTGTGATGACATAGTCATGGTAATTAACCAATCACAAGAACAGTATTGCACTATACCATAAGTGTGCATAATATTACTTTCCAACTCATGTGAAATCTATTTAAATATGGACCAAAAACACCGTACAGAAGCTAGAATAATGGAAAGAAATGTACTGGTGTATATCTGAAATTCCATCTATATATATATTATATACTTTGAATTATGAAGCCTCGACTGGACACTGAATCATAACTAAAGCAATTAAAAAAACAGGTCTTCTCTTATCATTCATTCATCTTTTTGTTTTCGTTTTTGTGATTTTTTTTAAAAAAGGTTTGACTTGCAAAAGATTGTGACGAAATGCCAAGAGTACAATCTGGTACTGGTTTTCCTGAAAATCTCCAGTTATATAATAATAAAAATCTGCCTACTGCTTTGTTTTATTTTCTGGAGTAATCTTTGTCAGGAACAAATAAATACATTGAAAGGTAGAATGTTGTGCTGAAACATACACATTTTACCTGAAGGACTACAATGAATGATACTCAATCTACTTGCACAAAAAGGTCACATAAAATTTGTCCTTCAACTACCAAGGCTTGTGGATGGTGCAAGAAAAATTCTTCCACGTATGAGCATATACATTTATTTCTGTAATATATTGAAGTGACCTGTTAGTGCAAGGAGGTAGAAGTGTATAATTTTCTTTCCTTTATATTTAAGAGGACATCCCAAAGGACATTGTTAGGATGTCTTTCATTTGGCTTAGGGTGGTCTGTTCCATGACTGACATCAACGGTTTATCCCAAAGATTTTGATATACAGTCAATTTTACAGATAAAATATGGCATTCAATAAAATCTTTCTAGGAAAATAATGAAGACTTCTACTTGAAGTCTGGGTCTAGATCATCTTCATCTGCATCCAAGTCACCATCTAGAGTGATGTGATCAAAGTTAAGGTAAACTTATTGTCACTTGACATCAAATTGTTATCATTGATCTTTGTAAAGCTATAGACATCAACACAGAATTCTAAAGTTTTTACCATTTTTCATACACTAAAATCTCCCAGTATGTTGAGAGCAAGTTGTGAAGAGGAGAGGGGGAGGGGAGGCAAAGAAAGTGGAGGGAAGGGGGATGCACGTTAATATATTGGCCAAATGGTACACAGGGTAATAGAAAGGGGCATAGCATCTTATGCTATGGAATGGACGATAATTAATTGACAGTTGCACATAACAAAGGCTTAGTAGGGGCAGCATCCCATAATTATTCAGCATTCATGATAAAAGGATATCTTTTTCCTCTTTTTCTTTGGCTTTGGTTTTCCTTTGGTTTTGGCACTCACAGGTGGGGTTTTCCTTCCCTTGGCTGGCATTTTTCTTTGTTTTACTCTAGGTTTTGGAGTGTTAGTTGGTTTGATGATAACATTGCCCTCAGCATCAAGAACAGGAGGTAGATCTACTGCTGGGCTGTCTCTTCCATTTGAATCATCACTGTCTTCATCTTGAGGGTCTAATTTCATCATTAGACTCTTAAACTAAAAACAAAAAAACATGGATTTCAATTATGTATTCACTTTATGGGACTATTGTTTTTGAACTGTTGTTGGAAAAGGCTGATATTTATTAATATGCTCTTTTATTTACTGTAGTTGTTAAAGTGAAAACTAGAATATCTAGCGTTACATGTATTATCATAACATGATGCACAGGGATGGCGGAATGGGGGGACTTGAGGGCAATTTGCACCCCCCCCCCCTCCCCTCCTCCCCCAAAAAAACAACAAACAAAAACAAACAAACAAAAAAATCTGTACTGGTACTTTATACTCTGTTTCAGAAACTAGAAACAAAACGGAAGATGTCCCCCCCCCCGACAATTTTCAGCTTCCACTGCCAATGATACAAGATACTGAGCTGCAGGTATTGTATGCAATATCAATTCTGATACTTACATCACAGTAGACCTTGGCAAGTTCCTCAACAGGTCTCTCTTTATCAGGATAGGATACATAATCTATGACTTGCTCTGGATGGAATACTATGCCAGGTTTTCTTGATACAGTTTTGTCATATGCTTTGCTTGGTGCCGAAGGAGAATACTTATGGCATTTGCTTTGATGATGAAATAACTATGTTAAGTACTCCATTACTGACAAAGTATAGAAAGGACAAGATTGGCTGGTGTCTTATGATTCCCTAAGCAACATCTTATATTTAGATTATTTGACACAAGACCCCCATTTGCAAAGACTGCAACAGAAAACAGGGAAGGAAGATAAACAGTGGGAAGGGGAAGGGGAGGAAGGATGTACAGAAAGAAAACAATACAATGACAGAAAAAAATTACCTGTCAGTCAAACCAAACAACTCCTTTAAATGTTCTTTCAGCAGCAGAAGCAAGAGGCTCTTCTGTGCAGTTTGACAATGCTGTGCAAATGTAGAATTATCCTGTGGTATACGAGCTGAAAGATAAAATATATTAGCAATAATTTTTTCAGGTTCTTTGGTTCCTAAGATCCTTACAGCCGTTATAACCTCAAGCAAAATACTGATAACAATCTCCAAGGAAGGACAAACCTTGTATTCATGCATACAAAGCTGATAAGAATAAACTCTACCTGTTATCGACTCTATTGTTGCATCGTCATCGTCATCGTCTGCCACTGCTGGTGTCTCTACTCCTTCTTCAACATTTCTTGTCTTTGGCAAAATACACTAATGGAATACAAAGAAACAAGTATGATATAAGCCACTAATAAGTAAAACTGTAAATTAAACTTGATTCATGCAGACTTATTTTGGTAGTAATTTTCTTACCTCTTTGAATGCCTGTAGTAAATGAGCTCCAGATACTGAGAGCATGGTGTCAATGTGATGCATGATAAACAAGGGTTCCTCTTGGATAGAATATGGAAAATATGCCAAGTTGTCTGATACATACAGCAAAAGATCTAACTTGCATTTCTGTTAACAAGAAAAGACGAATAAGACACTTGGGTATAATAGGGACAAAAAAGACTAACAAGTTCATGGTCCCTGGGGTAGCATCCACTTGTTTTGTTTTTAAGGACCCACTCTGCCCTACTAAAACCCATATCATCTTGGTCACCATAACAAGCTGAAATTATGCTTTTTCCAGAAAACTGTGTTGTTCTTACCTTGTGGTCATCAAACATTCTAAGCAAGGCTTGCAAAAGAGATCTTCTTGGTTGACGGCTGGTGCGAACCACTGAATACATGTGAGAGAGAAGACTGGAGGAAGTGTCTTTCCTAAACCCACGGATTGGCTCATTTTCTCCCTGAAACAGGAAAACAGAAAATTAGTGTCAATGAAAATGTATACCAAGTAAAAAATAAATATCTTTATTAAAGTGTCTAGTCATTCTAGTACTCTTGCACTAATTGGGGACACTTTTCACTCACACACGCTACCACTATTGTATAATTATATTCTGTGCATACAACTCCCAACTCACATGTTGATTTTTGAGGAAAGTAAAACATTTAGGAGCTAACACCCCAGCAGTAAAAAATGTTATTCTTCTACACGGACCTTTTTTGTTTACTGAAGCAAACATTTTGCTCAGTCCTTCAGAAAGAATCAGTCATTGCTTTGATACCATACCTCATGTATAAGTTTTTGCAAGTCAAATGACATTTTCGTCCCAGCAAGAGCTTTCATCTGCAGCAAAAAAGATGCAGATTAGAATGAAACAGACCACTAAGATATGAACAAAACATACACACATCTATTATACTGACCTGTATAAAACCAGAGTACTTATTGTCAATGTCAGTCAATTGCTGATCTGATTTTAGACGTGTTTGTTGTTCAACATCAGTGCCAGCAGCAATCAAATATGGAACACACTGAAGAAAAGAACAAAAGACATCCTATCAGTTACTTTGTAGGCCTACAAAAGAAGTCTTCAAAATATAGGGCTTGCTCGCAGGCATTCTTCTTGATCTCCCATTTCTTCTCAGACTCCCATCCAGGAAATCCTACTATATAATAACATGATGTTCTTTTGAAAGTTTAATTATGCAATGTGAATGATATGAAAGTGAACTAACCTGGACTGGATGTACAAGTCCTTGTCTAAGGATTAAGGTCACCACTGTAAGTGCAGCTGTACGCAGCTGACCTTGACGATGGAAGAACATTTCTAAAATGTCCTTGAGGTACACCTGCATAACAGCACTAGTTTGTCTGCAAGTAAAACAAACTATGTACTTATTGACTGAGTGGGAGGGCCGGATGGGAAAATATTTGGCTTGAGGTCATGCCATATGGACCGAGCACAGCAAGGTCTGTACAAATGACCAAGAGACAAATATTTTCCTGTCCCGGCCGACCTAACTCAGTCAATAAGCATTTTATCATATGACCCAATTGTATTGTTAAAAAATGCTGAAGGATCCTGCTAAATTTGATCAAGAAACCACTATGGTCCCGGGTTCGATTCCCGGACCTGGCATCATGTGTGAGTTGAGTTTGTTGGTTCTCTCCTGTGCTTTGAGGGTTTTTCTCCGGGTACTCCGGTTTTCCTCCCTCCGTAAAAATCAACTTCTAAATTCCAATTGGAAACAGTGGACAAATAGCCACTCTGTGGAGGAGCCACTGCTAAATCCATATTTATTTATTTATCTATTTATTTAGAAACCAATGATTTTATTAGAGCATGCACGCAGGGCCGTACGGGTCACATGACAAATTAATTTACTGACAGCCAATAGGCCTTTTGCAGCAAACTGTCATGTGCTAATATCTTTCTATGATAACCAATCAATTCAGTTCAAGGTCTCTTGGGGAAGGCTCAGCTGGATGGCAAACAAACTTTGAATTGATTCATATCTTGGAATCTCAAGTATTTTATAAAGAGAAAATTGTATTTTGCAAAAGGGTTTGGGCGTGACACTAATAATCTAGCAAAAATTCTTTAAATAAAGGAAGTTCAAATTTTTGCCATCCAGTAACAGTCACATGTCAATCTATTGCAAAAGGCCTTTTCTGCTGTCAAAGTGAAGATCAACTGATTCAAGGTGCCTTTTAAGAGAGGAACAAACTTTTCTTACCCAGACTGGGCATCACCAAGTTCCTTCAAGTTCTCTTTGTCTGACTGCTTTTTCCCTGCAGACAGTAAAAATATTAATGGTTTAAAGCATTTTGCTCTTGCTTTAAAAAAGCTGTTTCATAACTGAAAACAAGTGTTGTTCATTGGATAAATGACCAGTAAAAATGACACCACATCACTGACAAATTATTGGATTTTGATGGACATTTGATCAGCCATAAGTGAGTTTGACATGTTAAAGGTCAGTGGCCAAATACAATAAACAAGCTTCTCAAAAACATTTGCAGCCATAGAGTAATATCCCCTCTCATCAACCCCTCCCCTCATTCAGAAATTCCAACTTCCCTTGATGAGAAGACATGGATATTTCATGGAATATAAATATTGGTGAACAGTAGACTTACATTCATGATCTTGTAACCGAAGCCTTCTCTCCTCTTCAAGCAGATGGGTTTGAAAGTTCTTTAGGACCTGAAGCAAAAGAGTAATGTATTAAGACTTGAAAACAAGTAAATGGGCATTGTACACCTGCATGAAGGATACACCAAGGGTGATCAACATATGGGTAAACACTGTACCTGCCACTTGAGCTTGGAGGCTGGATTTGATGTTGATAAAATGTCTTGATAAAGACATTTAGCATCTTCTTTCATCAGTAATTCTGCATACCTCATACAGAAAAACCCTATATCATACAAAACAAACAAACAAACAACCCTCAAAAATAGTAAACACACAAACATGTATCACATTCTAAGGATATCTGCATAAAAGTGGAAACAACTTATTGATCATGGAGTTAATTCTTTACCTAATCCACTAATTGCCTTCTGCTGCACTTCTTCATCTTCATGCTTGCAGAAATAAATATACACAGCAAATACTTTGTCTCTTGTGGAGCTCTGCTGAGAACAACACCAAAAACATAACTCAGCTTACAGACTAAGTGCACAGAGTGTCAAAAGTGGTAGAGGTATTGATTAATCCAGGGAGAGAAAAGTTGGGTACACTAATATCTATATAATATATCTATGCATTTTAATATCATACCTGGTTCTTTGGTTTGACATCCCCATCAAAATCAAAATGTTTACATAATAATCCAAGAGTAAACAGCGACCTTAACAAAGTTGGCTTGGGTGTGGTGTTTTGACCCTTGGCACCCTTCTTGGCTTGATGATCTGTCTTTGCTTTCAATAAGAAACCTGTAATAAAATATAAAATAAGTCATGATTGCAGATCCCACCCTGTTGACAGAAGCATATCTTCAAGAGTGTCTTACCATAGTACTTTTGGAAATAATCCTTGACAAGCTTAATGTTGTGAGTAACTTTGTTCACCACAGAACCCAGACAACTAATGCAACTTTGTACCACTGTTTGTCCATGCTTGACGGTGAGTCTCATTAGGTCTTCTTCCAGACTGGCAAGGAATGTTTCACTAGGGTGTTCCATCAGAGGTACCACTAGCTCTAGTATCCGAGCTACATTATGGATAACCAGGTAATCACCTTGTGTCTGTGAACCAAGCAAATAAATGTCAGGTTAAAACACACTATATGGAATATCAGTTTAGATGAATATTTGAAACCCTCTATTAAATATGATTTGGTTCATACATTTATTAGAATCAATGTGCTGATAGACTTACACTGCATTTAGTACTGAGGTATGGTTGCAGTGTTGATACATGATTTACTAGAAGCTGTGGTTTAATCTTGCTCATGAGATACAGGGTTGTTAAACTAGCCACCAGTTTCTGACTGCTTGAGCTTTGGCCTTCTGATGCAGCTGATTAGAAAACGAAAACAGGACTCTCAAATAAAATTAGTGTACAGACAAATCCAGACCCGTCAGACATTTTGTGAGTAGGTAGGCAAAATAGCTTAGAATCAAATGAAGCAGAGAAATAGTAGCCAAAATTCCATTTTGATGCAGAATTTGAGAGGCCTACTTTGCTGTCAAAAAATTAAGTGTGAAATAGTTGGCAGATATTTCAAGCTGGAGATGGCAAAACTGTGAGCTGACACATATATCTTGACTGGGCTGCACATGGAATAATAAAACTTACCAATGACACTTTCTTCTTGTCTAAGGACATTCTCTACCAAGCAATCCACTATCTGATAACAGGCTTCTTCAGAAGATTTTACCACCGAGTCTTCATCACTACGTAGCAGCTAAAATATTGAACCAAAAGATTAATTCAAAACCATAAATTACTCTAACTTGTAGGATGAATTTCAAAGTTGGCACATATGATATACACATAATTTACTAACATTCTCTAGAAGCTGTCCAAACCAGTCAGTATTGTCTCCACAAGCAGATACCTAGGAAAAAGGATATACATATTAGCTGCTGCATATGAGTGGAATTTGCAATTCATTTTTTTGTAATTTTCTTATGTTAGATGCTTTACAGCTTTACATATAGAAATCCTTTAGTACTCACCACTTCAGTCATCTGTACAACACGGGTTAGTAACACCTCCTGCTGGATACCTTTCTCTGGGGTGAACCACATTTGCTGAAAAACTTTGGTTACAAGTTCCTAAAACAATGAGCAAAATTTATAAAATAAATGAATGGAAAAGGGAATGAATGAATGAAAGAATGAATATGGATTAAACAATAGGTGAGATAAAATATAAACTACATGAAGGCAAGTTAATTTTTCTCTGGAACAAAAATCTGGTCAGGATTCAAGATAAAAAATGCAGTTGAAAATTAAAATGACAGAATGGGAATGAATGAAAGGTCCAGTGGAGCACCAACCTTAATGCCTTCTTCATCTGAAATTCTTCTAATGATCTTAACACATATTTCTGTGACTTTGGGAAAATCTGGTTGGTTGATACAAATGTCTCTCAAAATTTTGATGACCCTCTTGCGCACACTAATACCAGTGTCCTGTCAGATGATAAAAATAGTATTGATTACTGATGCTTGATTTTGATGTCATAGTATAATGACATTGATGATGATAAAAATGTGGAGGTTGTGGTGATGCAGGTTTGCTCAATTTACAATTAGTGTTTTGTGAATGGATGATGAGGATTGCAACTGATTATAATAAGTTGGAGATTTGTTGATCATTACAGAGGGTTAACTTATCAATGTAGGGACTAAGTGCTATGTAGATTATCATGCATATTGAAGATACATACCAGTATTCTCTCCACAATCATATCATAATACTGATGAATGATCTCTGGTTTGTTGAGTACAAAACGGCCTATTAACTCTACAGCTGCTTCTCTTACACTTGTAGACATGTCTACAAGCCTGGTATGGACGCCCTTCTGCATGTCATCCTACAAAACAAAAATGATAAAAATACATTTATATTATGGTGACTATTTTTGCACTTGGCAGTGTGGGTGGGGGAGGGCTTGGGCATACTTTTGATAGAGGTACTTTCTTTATTAAGAGCTTTGTTCCACTTTGTAAAAAAAATGTATTGTTTTACCCTTGACAGTATGGAAGGATCAGCAGATACCACAGCTGATAAAGCTTTCATGGCTTTTGTCCTGATGGCCACTACATTCTCATTAAGAACTCTAAGAATCTAAAAGGAAATGAACATATGATATTATCAAAGTAGATAGTAGGATATCAAGTTATTGCTGTAGAATGCATGCTTACCTGTCCAAGGTATCCATCAAAACTCTTGGAGAAAGACCTTGAAGATCCAAGATATCTGGACACCAATAAAGCCTTGTCATAGTCCAATGCATGTTGTGATGATCTGAAAGCAGAGTCAATCTCAGTACAACATCAAATTAACAGAGCATTTTTAACTCAATATGTCTTCCTCTTTTAGACCAACTGTTAATCAGCCTTCCACTTGTAATAAGTGTTCTTTGTAAAATACCTGATATTAAAGGATCTGTCATCCAACAAGTCGTGCAAGAATTCTTTCTCTTCCTCTGATTTCTGAATACTCTCTGCTCCAGCACCAAATGAGCTGTTAATACCCTCCATTGTTTCTGAAGGCAAGTCTGAAGGATTTCGAATGGCTCTTTCAATTTCTATCTGAGCATCACGGATCCACTGAGCAATGTAGAACCTCTTGGCAAACTAGAAGTAATAACAAACAGATGTTTAGGTTTGAGGTGCTCTCACAAAAGTGTTTATTGCAATTGCTCACAATATGCAATAGAAATAAATACAAATTTACCAATAGGGCTTGATCATTTTGTCCTTCTGTTGTCAAGTAGTTTGACAGAGCTTTTCTAAGAACTCTTACTCTTTTGGAAGACCTTTCATCCTGAAAGGGAAAAAAAATATGATCTTAGAACACTTTGCTGTGTTAAAATATTCCTATTTACAACCACAGTAGTGATGATGAATCCTGATGATGTTACTGATGCTAATAAGACCAACAGAAACATCTGAAATCATCATCAATCACCATGATATTTTACCAAAGAGAATGCAGTTCCTCAGAACTGTTTACAATCTGTTTCAAGGGGCACACTGAGGCCATAAAAATCATGAGTCTAGCTAGCAGATGGAGGTTTCAGTGCAAAACAAAATAATGTTCTAGGACACTTCTCACACTATACATAATAACACATTTTCAAACTTTATGCCTACCCATTTATTATACTCTTCTCCTGATTCATCTGATGTATCACCAAGCAGCTAAATGTAAGACAAATAAGATGAAAAAGCTAAATAAAATGATTTTTTGTTGGACACCAAGAAGAGCAATTTATCCTTACATCTACTAGGACATCAGAGATGCTCTCAGACTCCAGCTGATGACTAGTGACTCCATCCTTTCTTAAATGAGCAGCAACAACCCCAAGGTAATCAATGGAGGATACCCTGAGGCTGACATCAAGAGACTTGTTATTCAGTGTTACAATCTGTAAAGACAAAATCATGTATATGGTGGCATGCTCTGTTACATTTAAATGTCCATTACAACTTTGTTTGCCCAGCCCCAGGCTTGGATATAACTGCTGCAGCTTTTGTAATGGACTTTTTTTTTACCTTTGGTGCAATAATTTGCTATCACAGAGCACATGTCATTCCGTAGAGTATATTTCTTTGTTTAATGGCTGCACATAAGAAGACACAGGAATATGGATACAGCTCATAGACTTACCAACAACTTCCCTAACAGTGTTAAAAGAACTTCTGCAGTAGGCCATTCGGGTTTATTGAGCATCAGTAAAAGATCTTGGAGAAAGTTTTCAAATAAGGGTCTAAAGTCTTCTTCATCTTTACCAACACTGCTGCATCTAAATTTGATGTTTCATGACAAAGATCAAAAAAGGAAATCCCAGGAAAATTTATTGAAATCATTTTTCTTACAGTAAGATCTGTGAACTATTAACAAACTTACTTGTTAAGAAACATTGAGAGAAAATTCTGTGCTGTTCTAAGTGAATTTTCATATGAATTACAGATGACAATGTCTCGATCGACCTAGGTAAATATGAAAAGAATATTACTCTAAAATTGTAATCATAATTTCATTGTATTATATAAGTCAAAATAGGTTTGTCTAACCTTAACAGGCTCATTCTCATTTTGCTCCCCTTGTGCAGTAGCTGTTGATTCAGTTTCAGACTTGTCAGGTATTCTGATAGAGCACTGAATGAGTTGTAGTACTAAAGCAGTAACCATTTGGATGGACTCTTCACCATTCAACCTGTAAATTATAATTATTATCAATATACAAGGCCAAATAATTAACTGACTTCAACAAAACTAGCAAGGGTGTGTGCTGTAAATACATTTGCGGCCCTACTCATGATTGGCTGAGAATGTATCATGCATTCTCTTGTTATATGTTGAGAAATTCTATTATTTGGCCTAGTATATTGATGATAATAATAATGACATGACTTTTGTTGGGCATATTGTTATTTGTGGCCCTTGAAGCATCATTTTCACCCTTGCTCTGCTCAGGTGCAAATGATGCTACTCAGGCCACAAATAAACAATATGCCCGACAAAAGTCATGTTATTGTCCTATTAAAATAATAACAAAAAATGTCAACCATTTAACAAACAGGCATAACCCTTATCACCCTGTCTATTTATACCTGTAGCTCCTCATGTTTCGTTTAGTGGATGGCAGCCTTTGCAAGGAAGCAAAAATGTCCTCAAGGATCAAGTCTCTGTGTTTGACATACTTTCTAAACACAGATCTGACAAGTTTTAGGGAGCTGTGCTGTAGGTCACTCACATTCTCTACAAAGAACGAGGAGGTACCTAGACTGGAAATCTGAAAGCAAAAAGTTTGCAGTTAGTTTTTCAGATTGCCATGGTAACCCTGCAATCTCCTTCCGGCAAAAAACTTGAGATTGGTGCTAATACATACCCAAATGTTACACAACAATATTCTCAATGATTTGCCAACTTTGACTTACCTGTAAAATGGTTGTATCTGTGAGGGTTTGAATATCCACAAGATCTCCAAGCTGGGACACCAGTTCACACATTTTATTGTAAAATGATGTGAGAAGCTTAACTTTTGGAAGGGTGCTTTTGTTTCGTTTTGACTTGGGTACAAAAACACAGGGATCTATAAACAAAAAGGAAAAATAAAATGCAAAAAAAAAGAATACAAGATTACAACTGCATTGTTATGGATAAGGTTTCTTGGCAGTATGCCATCAAGTTTCTAACACTTACCTTTGGAATCTGGATCTCTGTAGACGGGATCATACTCAGGGAAGATGTTGTTCTGGAGATGAAACTTAACAAGTCTAATGATCCTTTCAATAACTTCTTCCACATATAGTTGCTTGGGTACATTGGGTGATGTGAGTATATTCAACACAATCAGAGAAGACTCCACTGAGCGGATCATTCTATCCAGGCATAAATCACGCCACAGTTTTTGCTCTTCATCATCATCCTATTATTCAAAATCGAATTAATTTGACATTATTAATTAATGATAATCAAAAAGGAAAGGGCTGGAGGAATCTTAAAACTTCGATTTTAGCTGCATTTTTTCTTGTTTTCCAAGAGCCCAACAGCTTAGAGGGAGATTCCCTGGGGTAGGATGAGTACATAATATGTTGATGTTGATGGAACATCTTAGTACCTGATCAGCATTGAGTTTTAGTAGCAAACCATCTCTGATATGCCGTTCCATGATGGATATTAATCTCATTAATTGATCACTGGGGACCTGTTAAAGTTTTAAAAAAATAATTCTCAATAATGGTACATTTCACCTGTTGTCTAATTTATCTAAAGAGGTTAAAAATAAAGGACTAAATAATTTTAAACTTCCTATCAAACTAGCTACATAGTAATTTAGTGAAGCTAGAATTTTTCTTGTTAGATTGCTACTAAAATGTTTCACAGCATAAAAACGACAGGTGACATAGAACTTCTATATTCTGGACATGTTGTGTAATACATACTTGATGTGTTACTCCTAAGGACCGTAGTTTGGCAGTCTCAGTATAAAGTTCATTTACTTCTGTTCTGGATGCAAGGCTTTCTGACGTTGGCTCTTCATCATCTGTAATTATAACATTCAGATAAAAAACAATTTCTTTATTTAATGAGATGTGATGACTATAAGTAACGGTATACAACTGGAGAAACTTGAACCTAGAGGAACAATCTCTCAAAGTGAAGGAAATGCATACTATAGCACCTATGGACAATATTCCCAGTTTTGCATAAGATTCAATCAGCAGGTAAAGAAAATTGATGATGTATCTATGAATTAGCATTGCTATACTAACCTACTTCAGTTATATAGGATACTCCACATTCATCATCAAATTCAAACAGATTTTCCAATGCTGTAGAAAACCTCTTGAAGGTTGAGGACTCCATAAGCTCTGAAAAAGCAAAGAATTGAAGTTTAATTTTTTTATATTTTATTAGAACAATGCAAGCAAATGAAAGGTTGTTTTTGCCCTCTTATCAAAGTATCCATGAAATTCTGAACTAAATTCAATATCTTTTAAATTTAGAAACACAACTTTACCATCAATTTCTGAAGCAGCCTGTGATTTCTTTACTTTCACCTTCTTCTTTTTCTTTGGCCTCACTAATAACATTATATCAATGGAAATAAGAAAATGCCATGCTTCAAAAATTACATTAACTAAGATAAGAAATAAAATAATGGTCTGGCATTTAAAGAAAAAATGGCCAGAGTTATTAACTGGCCAAAATTATGCCTTGCTGGCAATTAACCCATTAACTTGAGTGAGAAATAAGATGTGACAGACAGACTAGACTTGGAATTATGATTGTTCATTATGTTTAGTCATAATAATATATTAAGTTACGTAACATAAATGTTGATCGTCGCAGTGAATAAGCAATCTAAGTGCACACTATAAAGAAAGACCTGATAAAATGACCTCAGGCTTTAACAAGAATCAAACCTGTGACCTTCGTGATACTGGTACAATGCTCTACCAACTGAACAATGATGCCAACCCCAATTACCACTAACAATTTAGTCGTCACTTTACCCAGCCAACATAAAGTAAATGACAAGACACTTCTTCCATTACCTTGTTCAATTTCATTATCACTTTGCTTTTCCATTTCTTCACTAGATCTTCTTCTCTTCTTTTTCAAAGATAATATGTCTTCTTCTCCAGGCATTATAGTTCTTACACTATGAGTTTCAATCTCTTTAGACCCTCGGCGTTCCTTAATCTTGGTGATGACTAATTTAGGAATACACAATTGTAACTCTTTTAAAGGTGTGTACCCTGGTGGTGAAACTAGTTCTTTGGTTTCTGATTTATTGGTACTATCTATGTACACATGATCCACAGTACTGTTTAAATCAATAGTTCCATCAGAACTGCACTCATTAAGAGTTTGTACATGAAGTCTTTGTTTATCAACTCTGTGGTTGAAATGAGTCTGTAAATTATCTTGAAGTTCTTGATCCTTTTGTGACATTGTATTATCCTTACATTGTTCTTGAGGTATTTCATATTCAAGTATATTAGCCTGAATTAATGATCTGTCTGTGTGCCTTTTCCTTGATCCTTTTTTCACTGCAGGGAGGGAAATACCAGAGTCAATAGTTTCTGTGATGGTCGTATCTATATTATACTGGTGTGACCCTGGAGCAACATTAGAATCCTGGACTCCATATTGTTGCGATGTCCAATGATTATTTTGATGAGCATTTAACAAATTTGTGTTGTCTAAAGTTTTTCCTGACAAACTTTGTGATGATGTGATTTGTAGTGCATTGGATGCAAGGGCAAATCCATTGCTTGAAGCAAGTGCTTCCAGTGCTGATAAACTGTTATAGCCAGTACCAGCATATTGTGATGTACTTGGTGATGTCAAGTTCAAATGACTGAGCTCTGCAGCACCCATGAGGTTGCTACTCAATGGTGGATCAACATTCCTTGATCTTGGTGATGCTTGTGGCAATGTATAACCACCAGCTAAGAATAAGGATAACAGACATCATTGCAATGTCTCCAACAAAATTATTAGCAAGAAATAACAAGTAGCAAACAAACCATAAAAGCAAAACCTTTTTGACTATGATAAAACTTAAGCTATAGCAGCCAATTAAAGACAACCACACAGTTACATGAATGTTGCTGATTTGACTCTACAATCCAAGAGGCAAAAAGGTTTTGTAAAATGTAGTGTTCCTCTCCAACACCTTCCAACTTCCCCACCCCACCCCACAATAAAACTTTTAAAAAGAGAATAAAGCCCCACCAAGATGGATAATACTATTGTTTGAATATACTTACATTGATTAGGTTGCATGGACTGTGGAGGTGAAATCTGTGTTGTTGGTGATTGAGGCGGTAAATTATTCTGTATTCTTCTTGTTTTAACAGGAGATGCATTTGATTGACATGCACTGTTTCCATGTAAAGGAGACATTTGTCCATGGGCAAGTGTGTTAAACATCCCTGAAAATATATTAAAAATCATAGTCATAAGTGCTATCCTCCAATATGTTACATTCGTGAGTTTTATGAAATCTGGCAGGAGTAACTACACAGTAAGTGCACAAGGTGTGTAGTTCGCATGCACACTTTATTCAACTGACTTCTCTCTCTGATTACGTCATAGCGCGTGTACCATATTACAAGTATTACACGATGCAACATCCCCCCTCCTAATCGTAGATGTTTACATGTGGTTATATAACAAAACCAAGACCTAAATACTTAAGATAAGGATAAACAAATGATTTATATATTGTAAGGTGGTAGAGATTCATGCTATAAATCCCGCAATATTCTTAATGTCCACTAAATCAATTGTACCAATAATTATTGACTAAATTGCACTAAATTTTCAGCGAATGTTTCATGATTGTCCAGACTGTTCAATGAATCAGCAATATACTCATCAATGATAATATCAGGATATATTAAGTAGAATGTCTATTGAGTATAGTCATTTAGATATGCTGGTGGTTTTCTTGTTCTTTGTGGTCTAGTGAGTGCTGTAGGTTCTTGGGGTGGTTTGCCTGGTGTCTGTGTTGCCACAGGTGCATCAGGTTGTGCTGAGGGTTGACTTGCTGTGGTAGTAGTTGTATCAGCAGGTGTCTTTTCCGTTGTCTTCTTGAGGTGACATCTGTTCCTTCTGTAAGTGTCTCCTTCAGGTGTCTCCACATTGTAAGATCTCTCATCAAGTCGTTGAGTGACAGTTGCCTTCTTCCAGACTTTCTGACCAAGTTGGAAAGGCTTCATTCTAACAGCATCACCTTCTTCTAGGGGTGCCAAGTTCTTCGCTGTTGTGTTGAAGTATTTAGCTTGTTGATCTCATCATCGCTTTAATCCTTTGACCTCAGGGTACATTACTCCAGGCTGTAGAAGCTGTTTTGTAGTGGTAGAAGGGTCCTTGTCCTTCTATTAAGAAGTCTCTGTGCTGGACTTGTTTCGGCCCTGTACACAGACTTGGTGTATGAGCGTAACAAAATAGGTAACGCTATATTTCTAAGTGTTTCTCGGCTCTGGAGTAATTTTCAAGCTTAAAACTTTGGTAAATTAAAGTAGAAGCAATGTGCATTTAATCTCTTTTAGAAATTATTGAAAATTAAGGCCATTTGGGAAAAGCCAGAAAGTATAAGATCGATATTTTGAAAATGCGCGTTTTTGCCTGTTTTTTTGCCATTGAGTTCCTTTGGTTTTTATGTGATTTTCTCGATCAGTTTTAGCTCTGTTTTCAAAAAAATTGCCAAACACATTGCACATGAAATTCTCTTAGAAGTGATGTCAAAATTGAATGCCATTTAAGTACCCAGGAAAAAAAATTGTATAAAACTAGCGTTACACAAAATATTTTTTACAAGAGAAAATTTCGCCTCGCATAAATCGTGCCTATTTTTGCCCTACTCTGCGCATTTTTGGTATTTTGCATCATGCCTGCCCTTTTACAAATCATGCCTTTTGCAAATTTTTGCGTTTTGCAAATCGCGCGTTGTTTTCAATCATGCGTTTTTTGCCTAGCTTTCAAGTTATTTTTAATCGTAACTTGTGCACTGAAGAGGATTCCATACATTATGGGAAATTATTTTACATCTTTTTAGGAGTATTGTGTTTATGATAGATTAATCTTACACGTCAAAAATCCTGTATCGGTCTTCTTACATATCTGTTTTGGAAACGTTTGAGTAAAAACAATAAGTTTAACATATCATAACAACAAGCGCCGATAATCTTCTAAGCGTACCATTCTATGCTTTGTCAAAAGATTACTAAAGCCCTAGTGCATTTTTACTCCAGTGATGTCCATAATCACAGTATTACAATTGTACTGAAGCACTTCCACTACCGGTACGGTAATCATGTTCTTGAGTTCGTCTTCTCCTAAACACTCCTAAGAAATGCCAATAGTTTAACGAGAGATGCATCTTAAAGCCAGATTTTCTCATCATTGTTCTCGCTATTTAAGCTTCAATTTTGCCTTTTTCAAATTAAATTGTAGTAAATAAAACTTTATTTACCTGATCTCGTAAAAATAACAGAGGCTGTGCCAGTCAGCGAAATCAGAATCAGACACCGCGAACAGCAGTGACCAGTTCCATTGGACTTTATACTCACAGGCCTCGACAGTCGAATGGCTTCCTAGTTTTCTTCAGGGTTTTGGGCTAATGTTAATGCAGATTTTATTCGGTTTTGAAACCCCTTCTGCCATTTATTGGCCATAAATAAGTACCACCTTGTTATTTTTTTATGAATAATGTGCGCTAACACATGTAAAGTTTATTTATTCTATATTTAGCTTGCCGGGCATGATTTGCAAAAACGTTTGCTAGGCAAAAAACACACGAGCAAAACTGGCAAAATAAGCAAAAAATACGCAAAGGCAAAATCAGAGGAAAGGCAAAATATGCAGGAGCAAGAAAGGCAAAAGTGCGATTTGCGCGATGCAAATTGAACAACTTTGAAATCAACATGTTACGCAGCTGCCAAAATATTTTCTTGAGTCGTGGTAAATTATTTAGCGATTTCTCCTTCTCTCTTTTACTACGATGAGTTTTGAAAATTAAAAACAAAACTCTATTAAATTCCCAACCTATTGATACACAAATGAACAAAATCAGCTTATATTTCTCTCTACAGCATCAATTCTAAAACAAATTTTGTGTTGATTTTGGCTAATTTCAGCATGTACACCAACACCGTTTGCAGGGCCTTTCCATACCCCACAGGAAAAAATACATAAAAAACCTTGATTGTTGTTTAGTGTTTTTTACATTTTCCCATTATAATAAGACAACATGAATGGTATTTTAATGCAGTTCCCAGTGAGAGGAAGTAAACCATGATTGGTGTTTTGAAAGTCATGCATGTTTATTTGAAGAAAAAACATGAAAGAAACTGTCATGGAGAATACAATGGAACTAACAGCAGTGGGAATA
>JAABNW020071115.1:8345-19506 GCA_015164035.2 Radianthus crispa
CATCATGAAAGCACAAAGCATCACTGATGAACATGCAATTGCAGACACAAATAGTGTCACAGACATATGGCATCATGAAAGCACAAAGCATCAATGATGAACATGCAATTGCAGACACAAATAGTGTCACAGACATATGGCATCATAAAAGCACAAAGCATCCGTTACAAATTTGCCTCTCACTATTCACTGTTCTTCCTCATGAAAATCATCATTGAAGTTATGTTGCAACAGCTAATGTATTGTTGGTAATGTAGATGTTCTTTTCAGTTGGCAAGATGATACCTTGTGCAGTTGGCCCATCTGCTGGTTTCTTCTTTTTCTTTTTCTTCTTTTTCTTGCTGCCTGTTGTCCCTCCTTCAGCATCACCTTCATCTTGTCCTGTATGAAGAAAAAGGAAACAAACTAGCTGTTATATTCTTTCATTAATTTCATCCTTCACTGAACCAGACAGCATTTGACCCTTGTCCATAGTTAAATTTAGGGGTCATATGATAATAACTGCTACGTTCTCAGAATTGCACTGAATTCCACATTTTTAAGGGGACAATACTTTATATAGAAATAGAAATCATCCAGTTCACAATGTTCTTGTTCATATTCTTGCCGATGCAGCTTCATTACCTTCATTTTCATTGCCTTCATCACCTTCTACAGCAGCATTTTCCTGGTATTCTTTGTCTTTTGTTGTCTCACCATTTACTACATCATTAACACCATTATTTTCAACCTCCTTGACATCATTTCCAGCTATGAAAGACAATGTTAGTTATAGGTTTAGTTATTCAACCAGTTGTTTTTACTGCCATTTTCACAAACATGCAAACTCCAAGGCTAAAAGACTGAACTCATTTTAGTGTTTTTCGCTTCCGTCAATCAAACTTCTGACATTTTCCGAATACCGTCTGAAGCAACAACACCGTGCAAGTTCACTATTCACTCAATGCATGATGATGCAAAAGCAGAGTTTAGTGATGAAGAATTTGAAGATTCTCCAAGAATCAAATAGGAAATGGCTGTAGAACAGATAGGTGAGCAAAATGGAGATCAAGTAAGCATAATAATCACTTAAATTTCCACATTTCATTGGAATGAAGAAGATTAAATATCAGGTCAGGTTCATGAGTGAAGTTCCATAGTCATTATTCATTTGATTGCCACTTTCATCTCTTATTTACTAAATTGAATGAACTAAAGATAACAGTAAACATTTCAAGGACTGAGCAGGAGGAAATAAACAGACATCCGTAGTTTGATTGACAGAAGGGGAAAATGCTGAAACGAGTTGGTCTTTTAGCCTTGGAGTTCGCATCTTTGTGAAAATTGCAGTAATTTGAATATAATTTATGAAGGAACTAGAAAACTTATCAGCATGGGTGGCATAGCGGTGGGAGTGATTACTTCTTACCAACCCAAGCTTGTGGGTACCTCAAGAGAAGTGTTTGTTTGTTTGAGTAGAGCTGCTAGCACTCTCCTGTGCTTTGAGATATTTCTCAAGGTTCACTTTTACTCACTAGTGATGCAAGCAAACTCAAGTCAAAGTAAGAATATCAAAACCTTCTGTTGTCTTGCACTCGACAGACTACACAATCAAATAGACCTTTTTCATAATGGCTGCCAAACCCAGTTGGGACTAAAAACAGGTACATGGGAGCAAGATCCTAAAGGCCTCATTTCTAACAAATGACACACAAAGACCTGATGCCTTTAGGACCTCACTTCCATGCACTTGTTCTTAGTCCTAACTGAGTTTTACACCCATTATGAGAGAGGTCAATAAGCTATTGTTTTTCTTAATATTCTTTGATTGCAAGCAGTCCCCAGATAATAAAAAGACAAAGACATATGGCAGCCATGTTGGCAGTATTAACAATAAATGCTAATAAATGTTAAAATACCACCAAGATGGTCGCAATGACGTATATAAATGTACATTGTGCATCTAGAAAATCTTTTCATTTTTATTTAATTCAAAATAATAGCTAAGATAAGAAAGTTCTAGAAAGGTTGTTATAAATTACCCCATCAGTGAATCTTCATGCTTCATAAAATATTAATAAAAAACAAGTTAAGCTCATTTGTGGGGTTTTCATGGTGCATAAAGATGTTCATTTGAAATAATAAGTTAATGCTTGATAAAGTCCGTTCTTAAGACTTACGATAAATATCAATACTTTGGGAGTACAAATTGGAGGTAAAAGCTGGGCTCTTTTGAATCATAAACAAAGGAAGCAAGAAGAGTTTGTGAACACCTCAATGACGTTGAATCCTGAGTCAGTCTCCTTTATAATCTTAAACCGTAAAAATATTAAATAAAACACACAGAAATGATGAAAATGTCTATCTAGAACCACCTTTCTTCTTCTTTTTCTTCTTCTTCTTCTTTTTAGCTTCAGCAGGTTCGTTATCTTCGGGGAAATCGGCTATTTTATCATCATTTTGTTCCTCACGTGTTTCGGGTTCTTCTGTGACCACGGCCGCCATCTTGAATACCAGCTTTTACACAGGAAACCCAACCACTAAGAATATAACTGACGTGATGAAATATTTTCTGTTATTAAAAACAGGTTCTATAGCTAAATATACTTCTGTATGATTAAAAATAATTATAATAATAAACTTTTCTAAATTTTCTTTATTCTTAACTACGATTCTTAATAAGAAATTCGAAAAATTCAACAACGAAAAATATTTACAATAATTACTATGATTTCTGCGTAATAAATAAAGTAAGATATTACTTCTTCTTAATATTATTTTCATAGCATTTTTTATAATCGTTTTGTTTGGGTTTCCTGTGGCAGGACAAATCCAAGATGGCGTCCGTGTATTCCAGCGCTGCAAAGATCATAGACAAAATACTGAAAAAGAAAGGCACTATAAAGAGTCTTGTGATGGAGAATGAGTTCAAAAACAAAAAGATATTGTATGCTCTAGTTTGTGAGACATTAAAATGTAAGTACAGTCTTGAATAACTAACTTTGACTGCCTTGAACATTTTCACTGCTGGAGTTAATTTTGTTTCTTGGGTCATAATTTTTGTCAAAATCCATATAAACTGTGTATAAATAAATAGAAACTTAAATCAAGCTATTGCTTTAACGTTTAACCTAACAGTATTTAAATATGAAGAAGAATTAGCTATGTTTGAGACTGCTGGAAAATCAACTTGTGGGACCCCTGTGTCTATTCTAAATCATTGATTTTTCTCTTAGACAAAGAAATAATCGATGAAATATTGAAGCAGTCCAATTTGCTTAAGTTTGAAAAGCAGGTTAGTGTTAATTGACCTTTTTCAGTTATTTTTGTGACATTATGCTAAATGTTGTTGCTGCACTATTTTCCCACCACTCTTGATGTTCTCCTAATGCTGCCCACTTCATGGAGTTTTTTATCTTGTTTCTTGCTGCAAGGGTGGATCCAGTTAAAAATATAGGGGGCTTGGCAAAATTTTGCAAGACACCAGTTGGACGGGGGGGGGGGGGGGGAAGATTTGTAATCATAAAAGATTTTGTGGGCTCAAAGGAAGTAGTAAACCAGGATGGAGAGGGGGTTTCAGCCTCACTTTGCCCTCCCTCCCCCTGGATCCATTCATATGCTGCTCTATAACTTTGTCCTATACTTTAGTTAAAACTCAGCTTTGCATTGGTATTGGTATATGAATTCCTGTTTGGCCATGGTCTAAAGTGTGGTGGGAAGTTCAAACAGTGCATAACAAGGAATAAATCTAGCCTCAATGCTGCACTTGTAAGGATAAAGATAAGAGAAAAGGTAGCAAACAATGCTGACCTGCTTTCTACAAAGACTAAAGTGGCTGGTAAGTACAATATTACAGTCCATGTGCACAGAGGCAAATGATGGTTACGTGCCCTATATTCTAACATATGGCATTATTTCTCCATATATGCAGTCAAATGATTGTTACGTGCCCTATCTAACATATTGTTTCATTATTACTCCATTGTAGCATCCATCCCAAGATATGTGAGAGTAAATCTGCTGTTGACATCCATAGAGAATGTCGTACAGCATTTTCAGAATGATGGATATGTTATGTTGGCAACACCTCCCGACAAGAAAAAGAAGGTATTCTTAATGCGTTTAATTTATAGTTGACTGATCATTATATGTGATTGCTCTCAATCTTGATAATTATTTCTAATCAGGAGCCCAGATGGGCTCCTGTTTGGGCTCCTATTCTAATTTTCTTTCTTCAAAGGAAGGAAAGTCATTCCATATGGATGAACATATCCCAGATGTTATTGTATTACCACCAGGGACAGACTTACATAACCATCCACTGTACTTACAAGGACATATCATACTGCAAGACAAGGTACAGATTGAAGCCAAAAGTCCCATTTGATCTCCCTAAAACTTAGTCTCCCCTGCAGCCTCACACAATCCTCAATCCTCGCACAATCCTCCCTCCCCACTAAGAATGACTGTGGGTTAGACTATACCCTAGAAGTCAGTTATTTCCTAAGACTATGAAATGTTGATTGACACTGTTTGAGTGAACAAATGTCGTTAATTGTTTCAGGCAAGTTGTCTTCCTGTTCATGTTCTGGATCCTCCACCAGGAAGTCATGTGATTGATGCGTGTGCAGCTCCTGGGAATAAAACAAGTCATCTGGCATCCCGTATGAATAATAAAGGGTAAAAGTGATACAAAATGAAAAAATGAAGGAAGGAGAGAGGAAGAGAGCAAGGGAAGGAGGGATGGTGGAGGAAGGGAAAATGGAAGTGGAATGTAAGAATGGTGAAGGCAAGCATAATGATTAAGTGAGAATAAAAATAATTTTAAAAAAAGGTTTTGTTCTATCGTTTCATTTCCCAGCAAGATACATGCTTTTGATATTGAGGGCCATCGTCTATCAACCATGAAAAGGTTAATGACTACAGCTGGAGTGAACTGTGTTACCATGAGAAACATGAGCTTCTTGAAGGTAGTTTTCCATTGTATCAGTTGAAGGTACAGTGGGTTACATTTGGTTAGACCTTTCTATTTTTTGTTTTCTATAGGTTGATCCATGGTCTGCAGAATATCAACATGTGGAGTACATTGTCTTGGACCCTTCATGTTCTGGTTCAGGGATAGTCAACAGGATGGATTACCTTACTAAAGATGAAAAGGTAACATTTTCTTTCACGTGAGGCACAGCATCTAAGTGCTCTTTGGATTGGTTTAATGGCTCAACATCCAAAATGAGTTGCTTTAGTTAGCTTCAAGTAACCCAGAGGTTGGTCCAGAGCTAGGAGGTGTGTGAGTAAGCCATGCCCTAGCATTGCTCAGCTTATGAGATCTTTTTAGTCTAAACCTGTTAAAACTGGTACTCTTTGCTTGTTTCATGATTTAAAGATTGATTGGTTTATTTTTTTTAGGGTGATGACTTCCAAAAGAGACTAGACTCACTATCACAGTTTCAGCTGACAGCACTGTTGCATGCCCTTTCCTTCCCATCTGTAAAGAAAGTTGTCTATTCAACCTGCTCAGTCCACAGACAGGTACAGTAGCCAGAACTAATAACGTTACTATATCTTACAAACAATATTAGATTCACAGGTGCATTAATTTAAAGTAACTTACAAATTGTTTTGCTTTTGTAAAGGAAAATGAAGAAGTCGTAAGACAAGCACTTAGTAAATCACAAGGGCAGTTTGAATTATCTCGGATAATGGAAACATGGACAAACAGGGGTCTTCCAATATTTCCTGGTGGTAGGTACAGTAGTGTCATTAGATATCATATGTCATCACTGCCATCATCATCATCATCATCATCATGAATCATCACCATCATATTCACACATCACCATCATATACATACATTACCATCATAAATACCACCACCATCATCATCTGCATCTGCATCATTACCATCTTTGCCATGCTTCATCACTCCATCGTCACCACCATTATGGTCACATCATTAATCTTGACTGGAAAGTTTTAAGAATGGCATTAAAAATGTGTTCCTTTTTCCTGACAGCTGAAAAGTGTATCCGTGCTTCACCAGAAGCTGACCAAACCAACGGCTTCTTTGTGGCTTTGTTCAAAAGAAAAGAAGTGGACATGGACAATGCTAACGGCAGTATTGCAAACCATGATGACCATAATGAAGACACAACCAACCTACTCAAGAGGAAAACAATGAAAAAGACATCCAAGAAGAACAAGAAGATGAAACTTGATAACAATCATGATAACCACAGAGTTTCAAAACATGAGCAAAAAAGCATTCATGATGAGAAATCCCAAAATACAACAAACGTACTTAGGAGAAAAAAGATTACAACTGCATCCGAGAAGAACTCGAAAAATAAACTGGCTGTAGCTTCAAAGGAAAGTGATACACTAGAAGAAAATAGCATTATAAACGACGACGTTTGTGTCAAATCTTTGAAGGAAAAACGTGATGTGAAAAAGAAACCAAAGAAAAAGAAGAAGAAATTGATGCCTGTAGTTTATAGCCACTAAGAAATAAAGACCAAAAATATGTCACTTACCTATGGAATACACACACCACCCAAGTAAACTGAAAACACTGCACAGTGAACAAATTAAAATCAGTGCACTTTTTCTTCATTCTTTATCGTTCTCTCTAAAGCATCATTTGTGTTACCAATAGTATCTATATATGCTTTAACAATGTTTTTCAGTTCAGTTCTGAATAAAATCCTTTAGGATACTTTACTGTAGTTGACCCGGCAATGAAAGTCTTCAGCGCAGTTGGCTGCATTGAGAATGAGCTGTCTTAGTGCTCTTTACTTAGTTTGACGTCCAATAAGTTTTATCGTCTTATCAATTCTGTATCCAGTTGCATGGTTGCTGGCTATAGTGAAAACCCCGCTTCATTCAAGACAAGAGCCGTTTTAGTCTTTACTTAGTACTCAAGTCCTCTTGATCGCTTTGATAAACTGTGGAAAAAATGAAAGAACTGAATTATGACAACTACCTGCCTGGCTAGCTGCATGGCTGGCTGGCTGGCTGGCTGGCTGGCTGGTCTGTTTGTCGGTTTTGTCGGTCGGCTTGTCAATCGGGTGCTCACCACTTTTATGGTCTCGAGGCCAAGAGTCACAAAAGATTATGCAAATGTAAATAAATGAAATGTCAACTTGTAACGCTTATTTTTTCACAAAAAGTCACATATGAAACATTTAATTTCTAATATTGGTCTCTCTAATCGAGATAACAGGCTAGTCTAGAGCCGAGTGCTACGAAACTATATGATTCGGTTGATAGTTCAAATTGGAGATTGGGGGCTCCTGTGGATTGGCTGCGGGGAAGGTTTTACCTTCATAGTAACCAGAAAGACTCCCCATTAAGCAAGCCATCGCTGATACACTCGTCAAAGTTTTCCAGGATAAACCTTATGGCTTGCTGGGCTTTAATGGCCTGATCTTCGAGTTCCCTCTTGACTCGGTGCAAGTGCAAGTGCATCGCATCTTCCCTCCTGTTTTTTGCCAATTCCTCTGGAGACCTTTTGTAACGAAGGGAGCACAGTCAGTAGTCTTGCCACTCATCAGTTCAGTGCTCAAACAGGAAACTACATCAATTGAGGCTATTGGATACAAATTTGCATATTCCTTTGAAACGTCCTGTAACCTTTTGCACCTCGCTTGACCATCGAACCATCTGAGTACGAAACTATGGTGATTACCCAGGCGGTTGGCGTGAATCACGAAATTACAAATCTGCGGTTCAGAGCGATACTGTACTCCCCGACGATGTGCTTAGCTTGGAAGACGTTTTGACGTCTGACAGCTGTAATAAGCCTCATCATTTCTTGGGGCAAAGGAAAAAACATTACTTAAAAGAACAGGAGAGCGACAACGACGTGTTGCGAAGACAACGAAACGAAAGCAAGAACGATAGTCGACACAGTATGCGATATGCGACAAGACAACGAAACGACAAGCGACGCAATAACAACAACAACAACAAAAACGGAATAGGAATGGCAAGCAACAACGACATAAAAACGTAAGTTGATAATGACAAACAGAACGATGATGAACAGCTGCACAAAAAAGCTGTACGAGAAGTAATTTTTGCATCTTGAGCGTAGCAGTGAAAAATCACTCTCTTTCTCTCTTACGCTTAGTCAAAAGTAATGTTTTTCTCTTTACACACGCAGTACTGGCAAAAATGATTGACAGAAACAAGTTATGAGTGCAACCTGAATAATCTATATTGACAGTAGTTCCGCATTCTTACCTATATTTTAGAAGCTACTGCAGTAAATCTTGCTGACCTAGTTTTGCATTCCAAACACCATGAATAGATCGATAAACAATTCAAAAGTATAGAACATTACTGAATGACCTATGAATCTTGGTCTAGCATTTACCTACCGTACTGTGAGCTACGCAGATGATGAGTCATAGCACTACTGGCACTGAACACTGCCGATCATGCAGAGCAAACGAAACAAAATTGATTCATGAGCTTTAATTTCAAAAGCATTGTTCTCAGTTATCATAAGTGCCTATGGTGGTATAAAGAAAGAGGCCCTCGAAGTGCAAAAAAAAATGATAGTTCACTTCAAAAACTACATATACCAAGACATGTCACAAATTCGCATTAATTAGCTAGATATTGGGTAAGAAAGAAACTGTTTATCCCTGAAAAATTGCATTAAAATCTGTGAGATTCAATCTTTAAGTTCATATTTTTCGTTGTTTCTGTTTTTATTGTTCCTTATAAGATGTCACTGAGAGCCTTAGATTATCTATCATTATCATGTATTATTCAGCCAACACTTTTGCAATGCTCAACAAATTGCTTTTATTGATTAGATTAAAAAAATTAAAATTTTAGCGTACAAAAAGTGCGTCAGTTATTCTCGTGCCAGGCTGCGTTCTCGCACAGCAAGACTCAGCTTGTTTCATATGAATGATGCTACTTTACAATTTGTCTTAGGTCGCCATCTAAATCAAATATTAAGAACTTTCCCTGGGGTGACAATCAAAAAGAAATATTAAACTACTGAAATGAGCTACATATTCTAAGAAGAAGGCATTTATTGCCAATAAAAATGGATTGTCCGTTTGTCGTGACGTAACAATGTACGTACCATGCCGTTGGAGACGTCTTAATTCCTGAAGAAGGAGAATAATAAGAATAAGTCGAATCAAATAAGGCATAACGAGTTGCTGAACTGATCCTGTAAGGCAATTCTGTCTGCCCTCGCCATGTCTCAGACCCCCCTCCTTGATCCTCTCCTTCCTCCTCCCCCCTCTCTCTCATGTATAAAACACACCTTCAAGTTAATAACTGTTCTTCTCCTCCTCTTCTTCGAACTCTTCTTCTTCGTCTATCTCTTCTTCTTGTTCTTCTTCTGTTTCTTCTCCTCCTTTTCTTTCTTTTCCTCTGCGTCCCTCGTCAGGTCCGGGCCCAAAGCATTTCTTGGCATCGTAGATACGAATTAAAGCAATCTTAATCTTGGTTACTCTACGGGCCATGGATAAGACTCCAGCACCTGCTCTCTGGATGGCACCTTTGTGGTTCTTTTCTTTCAGAGCCAATTTAACGATGTCGGATACCATATCTATCGAAAAAACCTCAAAGATGTAAGATCTCTTATTCTCCATCAGTGGGAGAGAAGTCCCAATATAATAGACACTTATATGAGCCATAAACTCCTGAAGATGATGAAGCATACATTCAGCAGCAGAGCGACAGAGTTTGTTAATGTATGTGAGTATTTGTTTGTTTTCCTCCCTCCACAAAAATAAGAAAAATTCTAAATACCAAAACCCATTCTGTGGTGGTGCCGCTGCTGAATCTCATTTGAAAATTTGTTTGAACGATTATTCACAAAAACCGACAGAGTCGAGTTTGCAGAGTATAGAATCTAGTGGGTGTGTCAGGTCTAATTGCCGGCTAGTATTTTATTGGTCTGTTTCTATATTATCTCTTACGGATGTACACTGCCATGCTGAACTTGGAGACTTTTTCCATCTGTTTGAAAGTTCTGGTAAGCTAGAAAAACGAAAAGAATGCAATATCAGAAATCTTGAAAAGGGGGGAACATACCCTATACCCTAATGCAGAGGCGTATTCAAATGCTCACCATTAAAGCAGTCTCAACACCAAGTTTAACAAAAGGTCCTGTGAAAGAAACAAGACAATTGAGGCACTAATATACTGGCGAGATGAGTTAGTTGATCATATGTTTTCCTCCTCTAGCTCCCTTGTCACAAGTGAGTTGAGAGTTTCTCATGTGTGTTGTAAAACATAGTTACAGTGGGCTAACAAACAAACGGTGTATGTATACTGAATTTGTATCCCACAAAGAAAATACTTGTAACAAGTAGCCGGCAAACTTACTGTCACGGAGCCCATCACTAACACGGGCCTGGTTGAAGTTCTTCAAGATGAATTCAGCAGCTTTCCTGGCCTTTTCTCCAGCTTCATCAGCTGCTTGACGCAGTTCCCTCCTGACATTCTTCATGTCGTCATCATCCTTATCATCATCAATTTTCTCAAAGAGACCTGAAGCAACAAAGACTTTAAGTTTATTGATAAATTGGATTATTGACAATTTAAGCCCCTCCCACATCCGCACACCGAGGGTTATTTGCCACACGTTAAAAACAATGACAGGAAAAAGAACTCACCGGCTTGTTTAGAATGTATAAGGAAAGTCAAGAATCGTCGATGAAGAGCAATGAAGTATTCTCCAACAACGTGTTTGGCTAGGTGAATGTTGTCTTTCTCGACGGCTTCCTTCAATCTTCTCATTATTTCTATAAACAAATGACTGAATAAGTACTTCACGCGGTAGCCCAACAATTTAATATCGCGGGACAACCGAGGAAATCTCGGCGCCATGAAAAAGTCAAGAAATACAAAATAAGCCACTAGTATTCGAATATGATAGAATACAATATTAGTTCCAAGGAAATGGACGAAAAAGCAAAGTTTCTTGCTTTAAGTTACGCTTTGCCTAAACACATTCTCACAAGATAATTCTTACCATTATAATCCTGAATCATCAACTTGGCTATCTCATGAAGTGGCTTCAAAGCCTCAATAACCTAAACGAAAGAAAATGAGTTACTATGGCAAAGCAAACAATAAAAATAGCGCTTTAACAGCGCACGTGGCTATGCGTAATGAAACGAAAAACTGGAAATAGGCGCAGAAGCAGCGA
>JAABNW020073336.1:0-12023 GCA_015164035.2 Radianthus crispa
GAGGGCAAGACAAAAGAATCTCAACTAGAAAGATCCTGAAAAGTATTGTTTTGCCCTCCAAATTCAGCTGCATTCCGACGTGCTGCAAAGGACCTATAGCGGCTGCGTAGGAGACTACCGAAAACCCAGCTTACAGATTATGGTTACACCAAATTTATTGTGGGTTTTGAGCCATAGTTTGCCGTATATCGTGTGAGCTGCATTAAATTCCGATGCGCATTTTGAATCGTCGGCGTCGCGCAACAAGGATGACACGTGTACACAGGCTAAGATAGTCGTAAGTTAGTCGTAAGGTCGAGCAGTTGGTTTTAGTCGGCATATTAATTGTGCGCAATATTTGTAAGTAAAATACTCGTAACGTGTGAAGTAAACCGTCCTAAACCGTGTAGAGATTTTTTTATTTTGGATCATCCAAGGCTTTGATTTTGATGAAGCCTTAACCGCCATCCGGTTGAGCGCCGGACTTGCGTGCGGTAGGTCGTGGGTTCGATGCCCGCCGACCGGTCCTTTCACTCAGGGTCTTAAAATAAATGAGAAGGTGCTGCCTTTGTAATTACATCTCACATGGTTAGACCTTCGCGTGACTCGGGTGACCACGTAAAAAAGCGTTCCCGTCTCTCCACACTATATCTAACTCTGTATCGGAGTGAAGCAAAAGAACCACTGAGGACGTAATGAAACCCTGGCAGTGACCACCCTCAGTGCCTACACTTCATACGTAACCACCTCATTCATATCATTGTAAAGCGCCTTTGAACATATTCACATGACAAAAGAACCACTGAGGACGTAATCAAACCCTGGCAGTGACCACCCTCAGTGCCTACATTTCATAGGTAACCACCTCATTTATCTCACTGTAAAGCGCCTTTGAAAATAGCTACATGATAAAAGTGTGTTATATAAATCCATTATCATTATGAAGTCAAGTAGGTTAAACCACGCGCATTCTCTCATATTCTGGTTCTCTAACGTGTTTACTTCATTTTGCTAGAACTTAATGGCGACGATGTCAGCAGTCAATCCAGTCATTCTCGAGGTAATTATAACCCTGCTTCTTAACCAGGAAAGTATAGAATTACTTGTTCTATGCCAAGGTACTTCGGTCAATTGACTGCTTTGACGATACAGCAGCCATTTTGGCCGGAGGCAAATATAAATACCAAGATTTTTTATAGTCTTGGCGTCCCATTAGCATTCAATTCATCACAAAGCGGTCAATGAAGAGAGCCTTCACAATACTGCAATGAAAGATATCCCAAATACACGAAACTCTCCTTATGATCCGACATTTTTGTTTTTCTTTGGCCCCTGGACGCCCCATAATGCATTGCGATTCGCTTATTACAAACATACCGGTTCTGAATGATATTTTAGTATTATAGTTCACGTTCATCCGTTGTAAGCTTAAAAACTTATCTCGTGGTGAATCAAGTGTTAATCGACTCCATTGCTCTAAAAAATATTTTATATCTGCACCTTTCCAAAATGGCCGCCGTATCGTCAAAATAGTCCATTCATGATGGGGTCCATTGGGCTCCCAACTCCATACTTTAGGGGTCCGGGTAAAATAGTGGATCTCACGGTATGTATTTCTTCATCTCTGTTTCTTTCAAAAATATTAGTCGTCCTTTAGGACGCAATAATCCGATATGACGTGGTCGTTATCTTGAATTTGAGATGCATCAAACCGAGGCTGAGCGTGCATGATGTGCTAAACATGGCGACTACTACTCACGCTTCTCTTTCGGCTTGGTCCAAATCATTGAAAAATATTTTTAGGAGGCCACTCTTGCATAGGAAAACGAGAAAACACCACAACAGAACCACTTGAACGCCCAGCCTCGTTTTGATGCATCTCAAATCCAAGATGGCGGCTACGTAATATAGGAGTATCCGTTTTCATATGAGAACCCTATTCCAATTTATTAATGTATAGAACGCAGAAACCCAGTCTATTATGGTAAAATCTAGAGGCTGTCCCTGTAGTACGAAACTTTCTCTTCCATATTCCCATTTGTCACAAAAATGCCGTGTTTATCAGACGAAAAGAGATTGTCGTTGACTTGGATTATTTTTGTCTTGTTAGCCCTTGCGAGCAGACAGCGCTTCAAGGCTTTGGAATCGGCTTCACCTGCCAACGTTAGAAACCTGGAAAGTGGATCTCTCTGCAGTACAAGTACATGTACCATCCCTAGACAGAAACTGATACTGTTGACATTCATTGACAAAAAGGTAATGGTGTCTGTATCAGTTGATGAGATGATGATGCATGATGCATGATACATGATACATGATGCATGATGATGCATGATGCATGATACATGATACATGATACATGATGCATGATGATGCATGATGATGATGCATGATGATGCATGATGATGCATGATGATGCATGATGATGGATGATGATGGATAATGATGCATGATGATGCATGATGATGCATGATGATGGATGATGATGCATGATGCATGATGATGATGCATGATGATGATGATGCATGATGATACATGATGATACATGACGACGACGACGACGACGACGACGACGATGATGATGATACATGATGATAATGCCAATGATGATGATTTATATAGTTTCCAGAAGATTGAATCTACTCGATGCTAATATTTCCCAATTTCGAGCTGTGTAAATCCATCGAGAATAATTCAACTTTTTACATTGCAGTGACATTTCTTGTTTATTTAAAGTGAATCTTTTGCAAGGTTCTAATATTAATATACCTGCTTGGCATGGGTGGCGTACGCTGTTAACGCGTCGTCTTTCGCCACTGTGGTTGTGGTCTAGGAGTCACTTCTTCGAGCCCTGCTGTGACCAGATGTGAATTACGTTTGTTTGATGTGTTGTTCTCTCCTGTGCCACGAGGGTTTTTCTCCGAGTTCTCCGGTTTTCCTCTCTCCATAAAAATCAACATGCGAGTTGAGAGTTGTGTGCTAAAATAGAAAATGTAGTGGTAGTGAGTGTGAGTGAAATAGCAGTCCCACATCAGCGGAAGTTGCCAATATAATCAGCCTGCTTAAACAAATAAAAGATTATTATTATTATTTTTATTATTATTATTATTATTATTATTATTATTATTATTATTATTATTATTATTATTATCCAGCTGATTCTGTACACGTACAATCTGGCCAGTGACTTTAACCAGTCCTTAGAAGACCAGATACAGCGGTTGCTGCACTGGAACAATGCGCGATGTCATCTTACGGCATGTCTAATGACACAGAAAATGGGCTTGTTCCATCATCTACCGTTCGCTCAAATCAATGAAGGCAAAAAGGGGAAGGTAAGGCGTTGCGTGACTGATCATACCTTAAAACAGCAAAATTCTTCGCTTGCGCGTTACGTCATGGCTGCCATGTTGGTTGTATTTCAATAAAAGGATTCCTCATTAGCATCTATTAGCAATAACACCAACATGGCCGCCGTCTCTTAGTCTTCTGACTCCTGGGGGTGCTTGAAAACCATCAATAAAAAATTTAGTGGAAAGAGAGGAGTTCTCTATCCAGTTCAAGCTAGTTTTTATGCACATTTG
Organism: Radianthus crispa; assembly: GCA_015164035.2. Classification (NCBI taxonomy): domain Eukaryota; kingdom Metazoa; phylum Cnidaria; class Anthozoa; order Actiniaria; family Stichodactylidae; genus Radianthus; species Radianthus crispa. The sequence continues at coordinate 3,564 of JAABNW020073336.1, forward strand.
ATATTTGCGCAACATCCCCGACTTTGCTTCTGACTGTTCATGCCAACGTCACAGACCTCACAGCTCATTGATTGACGGCAGCGAAAACGCCGCTTTGCATGTTGATATTTGAATTTCACTGTCCGCGTAATTATCGCGGTAATGACTTATTTAAAGGTTTGTGCTAACAGGAGCTTGATTATCGAAATAATGCTGGCTGATCTGACATTTTTCTATTCTATGCATCAAAGAATTTACTAATGTGCAGTTTTGTCTTGCTTCAGGATGTGAATCCATACTGCATGTCCGCTAACGACAAGGATATGGCTGCTTTGATCAGTAGGACCACGCCCATCCACAGTGACGTAAGAATCTGTTGTTGTTATCACGAACTACAGGGTTGTTCTAACCAATACCCTTTTTGACAAACTCCAATTCCTCGGGAAGGATGCTTCAGGGCCGTAAGAGCAGCGTCTTTTACTTTTGTAAGATTCAGTAGCGAGCTTAGAACAGGTTGCATGTACGAGGTCGACTACGAATGTGAGATTATTTCTTTTAAAGTATGCCTGCAAACTCGCAGTGGTCCTTGCATTGGTTCGAATGTTGTTTTAGAATGACGGGAACAAGCTGGATAGAAGTGTGACTTGGGCGCCGTAAAAACTAGAGCGGTAAATTTACTGACGTTTCGGACGTTGGTCCTTCGTCGGAGTAAAAAAGATTAGATCTTTTTCGCCGTTTTCCCATTTCAGAATACGTGTCGTTCCCAAGAGTATCATTCCTTTGTTTGACGGTGGTTCATCAGAACACACATGAATATGGATACAACTGAAACAAAGAATCAGATTCTCTAGGGAATGACACCTTGGTCTGAAATGGGAAAACATTGTAGCGATATGAAGATGTGGACCGCGTGGCACTATTAGAAATACATATATTGGAAGTAATGGTAAAGTGTAGTGCTTGGGGACGAGGTTTAAATTCCGGGCGAAACATTCTTGGATTATTTTATTCGGAAAAATTAATTTCCGACTTCCTCTAGCTTTTGTCCTGCGCTGGCCTATCCCCTCAGAGCCAGCTACGCGGGCTACTAACTATGGTTGCACAGATGAGTAGACTGGCTTTACAAAGAAAATTCTATTCTACCCCCGCATCGTGCCAAAATATTTTGGGGCACAAACAACCCGTGTCCACTATCCTCAAGCTACCCCAGGGGTTTTATCATTCTCTGGAAAGATGGAAAATTAAACCGACAAAACCTTCGAAATCCAGTGACTTCAGGGACTTGTTCACGAGGCCAAAAGTGTACCATGGGATGATGGGATCCCTGTGCTTGGAGACGGACGTCCCTAGAGACGAAGAAAGACGCCATCAAAAAGAAAGATGGCGGACGGTAGCAGAGGGAAGAAGATATCGGAAACAAACTAATTTCTGTTATTTTTTACGCCACCTTTTACACTTTTCAAAGACATCTAGAAGCTATTCGAGATGCCTGTGAGTATTTCATTCGAGATGTTTTGAGAAAAAGGCAGTAATTTTGGATGAAACTACGAGATATTCATAAGAAATGTTAACAACAAGAACCAGGATTGTACAACATGAAAAGCCCATTCAAGTTCTCTCTTTATTTATTGTAGGAAGAAAAAAGTGGTGATAATGTTCGTGTCGTGGTAAGATGCCGTCCCTTGAACGACAAAGAAACGAGTTCTGGTTGTTCTGTTTGTGTTCATGTCAGCGAAGCAAATGGTACGATAACCGTCGAAAACCCATCGGCTCGATCGGCAGGTGAACCTCCAAAGCGATACACATTTGATCGTGTATTTGCGCCACAAGTCAAGCAAGTAGACGTGTATACAGATGCAGCAAGGTCCATTGTCGAATCAGTTCTGGAAGGATACAATGGTGGGTTAATCGGTTAATATCAGAGAGCTGACAAGGCCAATGCCCTGGCTATAATGCCTTGGAGGAGGAGGGGGAGAGGGAAGGGACGCTCCTGTTAACTATAGAATATTACATGGGCGCACGGAGATATGAATTTTATCTTTGAGTATTGAAATGATATCCCACAACTGAGCACAGCGAATGAGTGAGATATTTTGAACATGGGAAGATAAAATTCGTATCTTCAAGCGACCACGCAAATATAGCTCAAAATTTGGATCATTTTTGCTTTGAAACATTTGCACAAAAGCTTGGTATTTGGTGACTTGACTCTGCTAAACAGAACAAGCAAAATACCGTGACTGATTTTTCGAGTTCTTTCAACCATGTAAAGTAAACTTACATAATAGACTTAAAATAGTTTCCAATATCTTGCAAAAACCAAATTCAATAACTGCTTTATTGTACATTTTGTAAGAAAAAAATAATAAAAACCATGACGCTATGTGTAACTCTAAAAGTTTAAAATTTGTGAATAAAATATTCAATCGATAAGTACCACAGTGCACATGACCTTGAGTGAACTTGACAAAATAAATCTATTGTCTGTAGGTAACCTAGGCAACCTACAGACAATAGAATATCCCACTTTCGATATTTTGGTAGAGTGATCACGAACAAAGCAATTCAAAAGGAGGCCCAGGGGAAACAAAAGAATATATTAGGATTATCCTTTGTTTCCCCTGGGCCTCGTTTTGAATTGCTTTGTCTGTGATCAATCAACCAGAATATCGAAAGTGGACTATATGTCAAGTTCACTTGATATCACGAATTAACTAAGGGCATTGTTTTCCCATTCTATTGCATTGTTTTCTTTTGTTTTACAGCAAGGGTATCAATCCATTAGGCTTAGATCTTATAAGAGCTGCTATACCAACCAAATTTTAATGCAACTGTATTGTTTATTTCTAGATGCATTCTTCATTTCGTCATTCATTACCAAGGGTTACTACTAGAAGGTCTAAAGAATAAATCACATGCTAACACAGCGCAAAAGAGAACTGCCTGACCCCTCCCCCTCCTAAAAAAGTAAAAACAATTGGAAACTTAGTCTAGCTTTTCACATTTTAGGAACTATTTTTGCATATGGTCAGACTGGAACAGGCAAGACGTTTACCATGGAAGGAGTACGATCTATTCCAGAGATGAGGGGAATTATTCCCAATTCATTTGCTCATATTTTTGGCCATATAGCAAAGGTGGATGGCGATATTAGGTATGACCAGCAAGATTTACAGGATCTCATAGTTCCCATATTTATCCCGCTGAGTTGCTATTTTTGCTTGTGGTTTGGGGTATCTCGTCTACCCAACAGGGAGAGACTTGAAATCTTAAGCCATGAACAAACTGAGAACAACTAGTGGCTGTCTTCCACATCACATTTTAGAAGGCAAATTTAATGAACATGCACTTCATTCTTGATGTTTTTTCCTAAGGGAAGGTATGTTCATTATCTGGGGAGGGGGGAGGGCTAGAGAATTCAGAGCAATTTTTCCTAAAAAGCATTTGACCCTCCCCAGTCATTCCAAAACCAAACTTATGCCTCTCCCCACCAAGTATACTAAGAATACCCATGGCAACTTATAAAAGGATGACCCTCCCCTAGATTAGCTTCATTAAAGTGAAATATGTGACCCTCCCCTTAAGCTTATAAATTTGACTGATGACCCTTCCTTCTGTGCCTCCAGCCCCCCCCCCCCCCCCCCCCAAAAAAAAAAAGCGTACCTTCCCTAATCAGTTTATATCCTTTCTTTAGATTCCTAGTAAGAGTTTCATACTTAGAAATTTACAATGAGAATGTAAGGGATCTTCTTGGTAAAGATCAGCATGCCAGTCTAGAGGTGGGCATTTTTAGCATGATATTGCATTATAAGTTCTTGGGGAGAGGGAAACTTCGTATTGCCATGCGTGCCATGTCAATAATTCACATTCAGGCTATTTTCAGTAACCAGACGTAGTTTAATTTTCGTCTCACCCTGCTCTCATGTGCCCACTTCACTTGATACTCTACTAGTTCAACCATTGAAATTGCCATAATTGGTAAGCATGATCCTGGACTCTATTTTGCCTAAAAATATATATTACCAAAATAATGTTATTGGTCCTCTTCTAGATCGCTACATTGATATCAGAATAGATGGTAACCAAACTTGCATGCTCTACAAAAACCTGCTGAGTAGAATGATTTCATAAGAGCTTTTAACACACAAATGAGCTGGAGTAAAACTAAGATGCCAATGAGGTGCACATGTGTGCTTTGAAAATTTCAAATAAAGGGCTTCATTAGAGATCTAGTTGTTTCTTCATACCTAAATGACACCTGACAAGTTAAGATTACTCTTTCAAATTGTTAAAGCATATTAACCACATACCTCGCGTGTACCTGACATTAGCATCTTATTTTTACTCTCCAGCTCATTTGCATGCTAAAAGATTTTGGAAATCATTCTAGTGTGCAGTTAACCAGTACTAAAATTTACAGCACAACACTCAAAAGTATGACCCCTTTTAATGTATTCAGTACTTTGCAGAAGATTTTGTACTTCAAACCGACTCATTCTGGCTGGTTTTACCAATTATGAGGTCTGAAAACTTAAGATTAGCAGCCAAAAGCCCATGCATCTCGAAGTATGCAAATAAATTGAATGTTAGGTCACACTTTTATGCGTCATGCTGTAATATTGTATCATGATTTATTCCAGGTAAAAGAAAGGCCTGATGTCGGAGTATATGTCAAGGATTTATCTTCTTATGTAATGAACAATGCAGATGATTTAGACAAAACAATGACCCTTGGAAATAAAAACAGTAAGTTGATGACCTTTGTACATTTGGGGAACTTTTTCTGATGCATTTATGGATAATGGGGTACAAATTCATAAATATTCTTCATCAAAAGTTATGTTCTTTGTACAAATTAAAGGGAGAGCTAGGTATATATATGTACTGGAAAAAAACAAGGCAATGTCCTCTTTTGATGGTTTCTATATGTCGGCTACTTTGGAGAGTTTGAAGGGCCACTGACATATACCATTAGACATGAATTTGACTTAGTACCTACAACAAATGTCAATAAAAATTTACGTTTTTCAGTTAATTCATACAAATATCCCAAAGCTCTCCCCAAAAGTAAAATCATGGTGTGCCCTGTAAGTGAGGTTTTTTTAGAGAACAACTCTTAATTCGCGGGCATTGTTTGTGCACATGCTTTCTAAGCATGAAATTTATGCATGTGTGCTCATCTTCATGATGTCATTATTAATTGTAAATGTTTTGATCAGCAAAACACTAAGAAAGGACAATTATTTTTTGATTCTTCAAACACCTAGTATATCTCTGAAACGAGAACAGTGATCCCTCCTTTTTCTTAAAATCAAGCTACTTTATATTGAAGATTTACCACAATATATGTCAAAATGAAAAAAATGACAGCACAAGGTATAAAGTGATAGCTATTTCTTCAAAAAAAATACACCCCTTCCAGGATCGAAACTCACACATTTTGATGGTGACGCACGACTTTGAATCTTCATATAACTCTTGAGCAGAACCAGTTTTGATCATTTTTTCTTTTCTTTATGTTATGAAGAACTATTCTTAACTTCAGAAAATTATGTCAAATCTCTTTGATTATTCCAGGGTCTGTTGGAGCTACAAACATGAATGAAAGGTCATCACGTTCACATGCAATCTTCACCATCACAGTTGAATGCAGTGAGAAAGGCCCAGATGGACAACACCATGTGCGCATGGGAAAACTACACCTAGTTGACTTGGCTGTAAGTGTTCTAGTGGCTGAAGAATAAAAGTGAAGGAGTTTTTTTTTGAATCTATAATCTCTGCTTCAGGGATCAGAACGTCAAACTAAAACAGGTGCAACAGGTCAACGTTTGAAAGAGGCAACAAAGATCAACTTGTCCCTATCAACTCTTGGTAACGTCATATCAGCACTAGTGGATGGCAAGAGTACCCATATCCCTTACAGGAATTCTAAATTGACCAGGCTTCTACAGGACTCCTTGGGAGGCAATTCCAAGACTGTGATGGTAAGATGTCTGGTAAACTGATGATAGTAATACCAGGACATGTAGACATGTGGCATAGTGTGTAAATACAGTGTAAAAGCTTCTTTTGCCCAAAGTCAGTGCATTTACAATACAGAACAGTACTTGGTTTTACTTCGTGGGCTTCGTTTTCTATTCTATCATGCAAAGCTTGTGGTCATTTTCTCAAGGCCTGCTAACAGTTTATCTGGTGACCAGAAAATCTACAAATTAGACAAATCAGCTGAATTGTCACCTGAGTAAAGGCACAAGGCTAATTCTGTTGTCTGATGTACTGCCAGGTACCATAGTGAAGAGGTGTCTTACTACTATTTTGTGTTACTTTTTAGATTGCCAATGTGGGTCCTGCAGATTATAACTTTGATGAGACCATAAGCACTCTGAGGTAACCAAGCAATTAACCTCCAGAATATAAGTTGTTATTTGAAAACCTGGTCTTACAGTACTGTAATCATCAATTGATCTAACATGTGGTACAATAACTGTCTCATACATGCTGTGTCATGCCTTGTTCCACAAAATAACATCTCCTATATGTAGCCACATTTGTAGATGTTTAATATAATAATCATATTTAATACCTTATTTGTCTTCGAAAAATCAGGTATGCTAACCGGGCTAAAAACATCAAAAACCAGGCTAGAATTAATGAAGATCCCAAGGATGCTATGCTTAGGGAATTCCAAAAAGAACTAGAAAAACTTAGAGCTCAGCTTCAAGATGAAGGTATTTTATAAAGTTTAAAGGAATATTTGGGTGAAATATTTTTCTATTTTATTCAAATATCAACTCTAGTATTTTAGTATTCAGGAAAGTTGCTGTTTTGGTGTTACATTCTATTTAAGGCATATAAAACAGCATGCGTGTCTAAATTCTGTGATATAAACATGGTGGGAGCTGTGGCGCAAGAGAGAAGTCATAGAGAAACCTGAGGTGTAGCCGAGTGTTTCTTTGACTTCTCTCTTGCTCTACAGCTCCCAGAGTGTTTATATCACAGAATATAGACACAAGCAAACATTTTATATTCCTTTTATAAAATATTTTTGAATTGTGTACGATAATAAGCTGAGCATGTCTCTGTCCTCTAAAATAAACATGGTCACCAGTCAATCAGAGCAAGTGTAGTATTTCAAATATTTTATAATTTCTAATTTAGAGGGTGGAGAAACAGAAGAGAGCTCTTCTGAAGAAGAAGTTGAAGAAAATGGTGTTGTCATTAAAAGAAAGAAAAAGAAAAGGAAAGGTTAGTATATCCTACTCTGACCTACTTTTTATTACAGAAACAGAAAATGTTTTGTCTTTATTCCTTTTGTATAATCATATATAAGGGGAGACACAGGAAGTCTAGTGGTGAGAACTCATTTCCCCTTACTAATGTCACCTTTGTTGTAGTCCGGTAAGGCCTGTTTACATGTGCACTTTTGTGACAATTTTGATTGTGATTTTCATGGCGATTTTGGTCAATAGTAAAAAAAATGGTAGAAAATTTGCTTGGAAAGATTTATTCAGGACACCAATGTTATCTAAACTAATGAATATTTAGAAGGGGAAGACAAAATTCATAATGATTTTAATAATCGGCAGGAAAATCGCAGTCAAAATTGTGAGTGTAAACAGGCCTTTGGGCTCAAATCAATGTTATGCAAGATGATTTGTCATGATGATTTTTCATGCAACACAGAAAAAGAATTGTCTTTTTAAGCTGCAAGAAGTTGAAAGTGTGGCAAACCAATTACTAAAATGTTAAAATCCTTCACATCCTGTTTGGCATGTTTACACAGCATCAGCTTTTAGTAAAAAGTGTTGCATGAAAAATCATCATTATAAACTTTTTCATGTAACATTGGCTTTAGATTTGATGTTTTGATGTCCAATTTATGCATTGCGATTTCTGTGATGCTGTGGATCTGCAATGCTGCAGTTTCTGTGATGCTGAATCATCTGTGACACTGAGTTCTGAAACACCTATGCTAAAAGATGGGTTTGAAATCGTGTTTGTAATGCTGTGACATCTTAATGCTGTAATCTCTGAGATGCTGAATTCTTCATGTGACACTGTAACCTCTGTGATGCCATGTATGGCAGCATCTGCAACACTGATTTGCGGGATTGCAGCATCTGCAATGCTGTGATGCACAAGGTTGCAACATGCTTGATGCTGTGATGTGCAAGATTTCAACATGTTTGATGCTGTGATGTGCAAGATTGCAACATGTGTGATATTGCAACATGTGTGATATTGCAACATGTGTGATGTCGTGATGTGCAAGATTGCAACATGTTTGATGCTGTGATGTGCAAGAATGCAACATCTGATGATGTGATGTGCAAGAATGCAACATCTGTGATGATGTGATGTGCAAGAATGCAACATGTGTGATATTGCAACATGTGTGATGCCATGATGTGCAAGATTGCAACATGTGTGATGCTGTGATGTGCAAGATTGCAACATGTGTGATGCTGTGATGTGCAAGAT
>JAABNW020073671.1:0-19424 GCA_015164035.2 Radianthus crispa
GCTTTTGTTTCTCTTTTCATGCCATAGAATTTCGTGATCGTTTGCATAAATTTCCGGTACACGAAACACCAGCCTTTCCTCGTCAGAAACCAAATAGTATATGGTTTGCTATACTGGGTGCATTAAACACCATGATAACTTATGGTTCATATATTGTTGTTTTTAGTTACAGATTTAGATAAGAACAGCATTGATAGCTGTCCTCAAGAAAGGGTATGTATGAGATTTAACTTAGGGTTGAAATATTTGCATCTGTCAACACATTATACTGCAGTAAATCACCCAATCACCATTAAGTATCTGTCAACAGCTAGATAGCTGCTTCTTTGTTATGCTCAAACTAAAAGTGATTTTACTTGTATTTTCTATTCTAATTTCATCTCGTTTTGCCTTAAAAATCAATTTTAAATAGATTTGGAATAGTTTCAGCAGGATTATTACATTAATAAACTGTACTAAAATATATTCCAACCACAAGTGGTTCTTCCGGGGCTAGATCTTTGGTGATCTGGCCAATATCTGTCATTCAAACTTTTGTTCCTGGCAAAAGTGCCTGCTGCTTAAGGAGGCTGAATAGGGTTGTCAAATGTTCCTATACACTCGAAGAAAATGACCCAGTCTTTTTGTTGCCCAGAATAATATCATGTTATGTACCATATGAAAGGATGAAAGGTTGTGAAAGTGAAGTTTAAATTTTTGAAAAACTATCACGTTTGCAGTTGCCATAGCAACAACAGTTACAAATCAGGCCTAAATTTAAGCTTCAAAAAATCATCTCATTTTCTGCTCAGTGAAATGTTTTTTTTTTAACTTGCAGATATTTAGTTCTCTATTTGATTTTTCATCTGTGAGGGGATAAAGAATTCTGTAATGGCGAATCATTTTAATATCATAAAACCCTTTTTTTCTACATAGAAATACTTTCCCATTACAGAATTTTTTGAATTCAGGCTATAGGATTTAGCCCGTGAAAAAAGATGGCAAAATATCAAAAAATTCTACCAAACAGTTTTTTAGTTTAATTCAGCTAAACTTCTCATGTACATGTCAGAGGGGTCTCATAAAATTGCTCAAACTTTGCTCAATTCATTCGAAATTCGTCATCAAAAATCAGTGCAGGCGCACACTCTTGCAAACAATAGGGAGCCTCCTTAATCCTTTATGCTAACACTTGCTTTATGAAAGGCCAAAATCCCTTTTACACTTTACTTCTGAAGTGAATTTTCATAGGTAGCTCCTATGTTTTGAGTTCCTGGTCAAAGGGATTTTTATGGATGTTGCTTAAAGTTGGGGAAAAGCATCGACACACTATTGAACTTCAAAACTTTGTTACCAAATTTTTGTTTATTTGTTTCCTTTCAAAAGTCATCACTTGTTTTGTAAAGTAGGTTATAGTTTTTTCATATCTTTATCTTTGGACGTGTATAAAAACGTGACTAAGGTATTAACATATCAAAATTCAGAGACACGGTTTTGACAAGTGATTAGCAAACAATTCTGATAATTTCCAGCTGAATTTGTATTTAAAAATCAGGGTTACACTAATAAAATATAATCTTCTATAATTTAAAATTATATTCAGATCTATCATTTATTTTTAAGCTTTCAGAAAATTTACTTTATTGAGGTTTAGAATGATATTTTTCGTGCCAGAGCATTTTGTTTAAGACGTGGTCATTTGGGATGTTCTTTTTCCAAGATGGCTTACCTCAATATACTTGTAACAGAGTTCAATGCTACTCCAACTGAAATCTGAAAACTCCTTTTTATTTGATTTTTGATTTTAAGGACAATTTTAGAATTTCAGTTAAAATACTCCTTAAATTCAACTTTCATTGATAGAAATAAAATTATAAACATTTTTATTAAAATGGCAAGTTTGATGGGCCCTTATGCTTTCAGTTGTGGCCAAAAAGAGTCTCTGTAAAACATAACTTTTTGGTCCTTGAAATTTAAAGCTGCTCAAATTCTGTTTTTGGACATCAGCACAAACCCAGCTGTATCACTGCACTTATGCTTCAAGGAATTGTAATTAACAAATTATCTATCTTTATCTATCTATGGAAATTTGAAAAAGCTTGTACAAGTCTGAAATAGGCATGTGGCTATACCATGACAAAACTTCACTTTTTGCACTGACATCAGTTTTTCTCCCTTTTTTTCCCCATGAAAACTTTTCTATGAAACTTTAGTCATTCCAAGCTCAACCAAAAAGCATTGTAAATCAGAACAAGATAAACCAGTGTGCATGCAGATTTGTAGCAAGGAATGCCCTTGCAGTTAACAGTGCATTTGTTGCAATATCCAGCATGTCAGCAAAAATACCAGAGTTTTACAGTGTAATATTGTACACGACTAGTAAAGTGACCTTTGCCTTATCCACCAGTCTCATGAACCCTTTTCCAGACTCCTAAGCTTGCAACACCATTTTCATTAATTAATATAATTGTAGTTAATTTTCCTTCTTGTGGCTGGTTTAAGACGAGTCAAGGATCCATTATTTCTTGCTGAAGCTGTTTCAGGTAAAGTAGTGAATTCATTTTAGATTTGATTCTGCACCCTGGCCATGCCTGTTGTTTCATTTGACGAACTACATTATCATTAAAAAATGTTTCTGCAGAGTGGCATTGCCAAGACAAGAGAATATATTTGGTTGTTATTGGACCAGAGGTAAGTATGTTAAAATTGTACATGGGACACTAGCCTGTATTAAATAGATGAAAAATACTGATGCACACTGCATTCACAGTTAGATGAAAAATTTGCATCAGAAGTGAAGAGGAAAGTCAAGATGTAAGTTTAAAAAGATGTTCATATTTTATTGACGTGCAGTGGGATAAAGTTTTCAGCATGCCCATCATTTCATGTGCTTGTTCAGAGCCCACTTTATTGCTATGGTAACACAATTAGATGGTAAAACAATATGGTGTGCTTTTTCTTACTTGTTTCCAGTTTTATGTTGTGACCCATTTGACATCTGTTTTCATTGATCAGGATGTTTTTTTCCATGCACTCTTCCAATGAGTCACAGTTCCCTTAGAAGGCTGTAATAGACCTTTTCAGTTACGTGACAATGTTTTCCCATTTCAAACCACATGTCATTCCCAAGAGTATCATTTCTTTGTTTGATGGTTTTGCATGAGGTGACACAAAAATATGGATACAACTGAAACAAAGAAGCATTATTCTCTAGGGAATGGTCTGAAATGGGGAAACATTGTAACATACCTGAAAAGCTCTATCAATTGCTGCAAGTTAGTGCATTTTCCATAGCTTTTGTCAATATAATATGCATGGCCTACTAAACATCTGTCTAATATATTTAAAGATGCACATTTTTGATTCATCAAAGCTGAATTTTCTAAGAAAACAGGTAATAAACATTTGTCTCTTTGTTTTGTCTAGTTTACCAGGAGTAATATTGATGCCTCCCCTTCCCAGTAATGACCTTCATGCCTTGATGAAGTACTCATTTGCAGTTGTCAACTCTTCTAAAAGTGAAGGAATGGCTTCAACACTAATCGAGGTGAGGCATCTCTCTGACCAGCCAAATTCAAACCACTCGATATTCTCTTGAAATTATGTTCTTTGAGGGGTGTCCCATTATTATTATTATTATTCAAGAGACTATTCATGCATGACTAGCTGATAAATCATTCTCTCTGAGATTGATGAGGTGTGAAATGAAAAAAGTTTAAGTGCCTGAATCAAAGGAACTTTATCTAAAGTTGAAACTCAAGTAGAAGAGTCTAGTCCAGAGCTGAATGCACTAATGCAAGTGAGAATCATGAGGCATGAGAGTGTTTTTATGCTGTTTTGTAGGCAATGGTACTTGGCATTCCTGTTATAGCAAGAAACATATCTGCCAATGCTGCTGTCATTCAACACTGCACAACTGGCTTGCTCTACCACAGTCCTCAGGAATTTGTTTCTTTGTCAAAAGAGCTGGTAGAATCAGATTGCTTGTTGAAGAAGATCACTAGAAATGCAAAAGAATATGTACAAACTAACCATTCCTACGAGACTGAGAAGAAAACATATGTGACGCTTATCAACAAGATGGATGAAATTCAAAACATGAAACTTTGAGACATAAATTAGCCATTTTTATACACTGATTCCAGAATCTTTTATTTTCTATTTTCAGTAAGCAAGCACTTTGGTACTTCAGTAGGGTGGTGGTGTCCAGGGCTGGAAATAAGGGCTGACCAATGGACATTATGTTTGGTCAAATCTTTGAATGGCTGGACATTTTGTCTGATAACTAGGTGACTGTATTTCCAGTGTAATATCACAACTACATAAAATACTCGTTTCTGATTGGTTGATGTAGACCTAGCAAGTTTTCTTAATCATTGAAACACTTATATTTTAGTAGCTGTGATATTAAAAGGAAATACCACCTTGTTCTTAAAGTGCCTATGACAATTAATCCTTTGATCCTTGACATTTTCAGTATTGGTTATACATGAAGCGAATAAATAAATAGTTAAAAAATTCATGATTTGAGTGACTCATCTTGGAGATATCAGGGGTTTTTCTTCCAATATGCCAATGAGTGTGATGTCATAGGATATCTCCAAGATGAGCCACTCAAATCATATAAAATTTTTTAACCATTTATTAATTCACTTCATATATAACCAATACTGAAATATCGAGGGTCAAAGGATTAAGCATCATAGGCACTTTAAATGAATAAATGAATCTGTATTTAATGAAAGTGAATGAATACCACTTTCAAAGGGGCTTTGGAAATGGTGGTAATTTTAACTTCTAAGCTTTGTTAAAAAGCAGTGGGATTTCATAATATTCTATTTTATATTGCACAATATTTATATTTAAGTCAAAAATTGGAAGTTTTTAAAAAGCTATACCTAAACACAATATAATTATTTAACTATAGTTGACCTTGCATGTCTTTTTAATTGCAAATATGAAACAGGATGTAACTAACTGTTGGTTGATCAACTTTCTGATATATTTATGCACGCAGGCTTAAAATAAAGCTATTTTTAAATGTAAATGTTGTTCAACTTACTGCCTTTCAAAAGAAAAGGTGTTGTGGGTGCAATAGCAGAAATAATCCAGGGCTGGAGAGAGGGTGGTTTGAAATTACTTATCACTGCTGACCAAATAGAAAAACATTGAGTTGAAGGGACTGGTCATTTATTTACGGGGGACACTGGTGGAAATGTGTCGGCATTAATTTTTTTGCACATTTCTCATTTCCACCAGCACCCCTGCTCCCTGTAAATAATGACCAGTCCTTAAGATTAACTCATTGAAACTAAGGCTTAAATGAGTGTTCAGTCTAAAGCAAGTTAATGTGTGTCACAATGTTTGTAACCTGCATGACATTCCTTTTAATCTAATTGGGTACTCTCTTAGAAGATATACCCAGTATTCCAGTCCCTTCTATGCAATTAGATGTATTTTGTATGACCCCTCATCAAACTCTGATTAATATGCATTAGGCCGAAGACAATAGAAAATTATGATTGTGAAGAGTGTTGTAACTTCTGAATACAAAACTCTGTTTATTTGCATAAACTTCAACTTGAATTTTCTCGGCAAAGAATGGCTCAATCTTTAAATTTTTAGTTCCGAATAAAACTATTTACCTATGCATTTGATAAGGTAAAATCTGAAACAACACCGCCGCTCATGTTGTAAACAATACTAATTTGATTAAAGTGCACCTAAAGCTTACCATAGTACATTGTAAATCAGTTCTTCCCCGAATACACAACAAGATGGTTTAATATTTTGGGAACATGGACTGCTTGTTTTGGAGTTATAAGAGTTTGAATTAATGAAATGTGATGTCATTTTAGGAATTCATTAAATATACAAAAACTATGATCCACAAATGACTTTTTATCCTTTATAAATTTGAAAATTACCACTCTAATTACACCTATTTCAAAAAACGTAGTCAGTTGGCGATCTGGAACCTATGACCGAAAGGAATCGTAGGAGGCTAGAAAAGCACCTTTTTTCAGGTTTAAAATCAAACCTATTGTTTATAGATATTTGTATATCAACTTTCTGTGAGCTACAAACTGGAAAACCTTCACTTTCTTTCAAGTTTGAATTAAAAGCTTGTAGTCTACAGTTCCTTTCAGATCGCCAACTGACTACGTTTTTTGAAATAGGTGTATACACTCTCAATATATGTCTTTGTTAACATTTTATCTGGTTGATTCAATAGCCAGAGCTTTCAATAATATTAGGAGTAGATGGTCAATTCAAAAATAGGAGTCTGAATCCACAGTTATATATAACCTTACTTGACAATGAACTATTTTTTTATGAAAGAATTTCTATGGCTCCACCATTTACAAACTGTCCTTGAGCCAAGTGGTGCAGTTGAATTGATGATCACATGACCACAGCTCCTTTTCATCTGCTATGATAATTTTACAATTAACCATCAACTGAACCTTCAACCCTATTCAAAATACCTTAGTATATGTGGTCTTCTAATTTCTAGAATGTTTAATAAGTAATGTATACAGAATGAGTGGGCATTTTGTATCAGTAGAAAAAGATACGAGCTGAAGGCAAGTATCTATATCTCCAATACAAAACGTTCACGAATTCTGCATACTACTTATCAAACGTCTAGGGTAACTCGCTCAGGTTTTAAAGAAATTTTGGTAATAAAAGTCAATCCAGCTGAGAAAATCCGAGTTAAAGTTTATGCACATGAACAGCCATTCTGCATCAGAGATGCAGACACTCTTCATGGTGATGATTTCTATTGTTTGACCTCATGAATATGAATGAGTTTGATAATGATATTTAATAGTAAAGGTTGATTTTTCAACTGTTCATATATTAATAATTTCCACTGTTTTATGCAAGATTTAGTTGTTTGACAAGTTCCAGGGCTCGTTTATGCACCCTCAGGTCACTTGAATCTATTTTCAAAGCTTCCAGATGATAATCCAGTGCCATGGCTAGTTTTCCTTTGCTATCTTCTTCACTGGGAATGGAACAAGATATTGAATGAAAACCAACATCAACATTGACTCTGTCCAAGGGAAGATCCAGGGATTGGAGACAAGGGGTGCAATAACTAATAAAAGTAAACTACCAGTAACTGAACCAATAACTAAAGGGGATGCTACCAATATTAGACCCATCCATAGATTCATCCATTAATTGATCTGGTAATTATCGACAAAGCCAGACCAAAGGGATATTATTGGGTGCCATGTCCTATGGACAGAACTTTGTTTTCTAATCCTCAAGAAAGCAAGCTATAATCACTAACTTTGCAAGGCGTACATATCTTGCATAGTTTTCTTTCTCATCCTCATTAAGAATGCATGCACATCTTTGGATCTTGACAGCCTCAGAATGATGCAACCCAGTTGGGCAGAGGTATTGGTTTTGAGGCATGCTCCCCTCAGAAAAGGTTCCAGATTCGTCACCATTGTCATAGAGCAGCTTCTCTATCTCTCTGCTACAGTCATGGCCATCTCTGGTTTCCCCAGATGAAATAGACTCATCCTTGTCGTCATCATCACTACTGTCAAGCCTTTTTACTCTTCTCTTTTGCATCCTGTTTTTATCATCACTTTCCCCTTCAGTTGAGGAATTCAATTCTTCTTGGTTCAGGCTACTTGTAGCAGATGAGGCTTCAGAGTTGGAGGGCTCTTCGCTGTCCTCAGATTCATTCTCCTTGGATAAGTTCTCCTCTCCACTTTCCACATCTTCATTCTCGGCATCTTCCTCATCCTCACTTTCAATCCTCAGGCTACTTGTAGCAGATGAGGCTTCAGAGTTGGAGGGCTCTTCGCTGTCCTCAGATTCATTCTCCTTGGATAAGTTCTCCTCTCCACTTTCCACATCTTCATTCTCGGCATCTTCCTCATCCTCACTTTCAATCCTCAAAACCTTTCTTGGTGCCTTTTCTTTCGCTGGCGATTCATCTTCACCAGCATTATCATCACTCTCAGTTTCCATCCCTGGAGAGTTGTCACTAGGTGTGCCAAACACAGCTTCTCTGCCTTCCTCCTCAGGGCTCCCAACAAAATCCTCTTCATCATAAGTGGTGTCTATCCTCTTAATTCTTCTTTTACCTTTAGTTATGTTTACCACACCCTCCTCCTCCTCCTCCTCCTCCTCCTCATCATCATCATCATTGTCCTGTGTCAACATCACAGTGCTTGACATTTTTTCCTGGATGCTTCCAATGATTTCTTCCTCATTTAATGAAGATTTGTCTGAGTTCTTTGATTCTGGCAGTGATGAACTAGGTGTCAAAAAGATCTCAGCATCTTCACCTAGACTTTGACTAAAGCTCTCAAATGCCTCTTCCTCTTGATGTTGTTGAACAACAGGAGAACTGACATTACTGCTTTCATTATCATCATCTGAATCGTCAATGACATGGAAGGGGCGCTGACTCATGCTCTTGCGTCTGAAATTAGAACTCTTTCGCCTTGGTGTCTGTCTTTTGCCGTCATCAGGTACGTCCACAGCTGGGGAGGAGAAAAGAATGTTTTCTATAGACTGTTGGATTGCTGTAGTTGGAGGAAGACTGATATCATTTGCTGGTGTGGTTGGAACCAGGTCAGCATCATCTAATGTTGTTGTTGAAGGCAAGTTAGAATAGGATAATTTGGTTGGAGCAAGGTGTGAATCCTCACTAGGTGTGGCATTAGCAGATGTGATGATTGGCATGTCAGCATCATCCACTGGTGTATTCTGAGCTATATTAGGTCCAACAGGTGTGTTGGAAGCCAGATGGGAGCCTGAACAGGTAGCATCATCAGCTCCCCTCAAGGAAAGGACAGTATCACCTGTGGATGTGGCTGGGTGCACATCGCTATCACTTGCTTGAGTATTTCTCTCATCCACATGAGATTCATGGCTATCATTAACTCCCATATCAAATGAGAACTGGGGATAAGTAACTGATTGATCCATCTCATTCGTGCTGTTATCATCAGCTCCAGAGTCAGATTGCCCTCTGTCCAACTCCTCAGATTCCACCATGGAACCAAATGCTTGCATGCATACTGGTGAGTAACTCACTTGTTTAGGTGATGTATCATGCACTTGTGTAGGAGGTGTGGAGTCACATGATAGTGCAGGGGAGTCATTTGAGTGCAAAGGTGAGGTATTGTCTTGTAATGGCATAGCTGCTAGTGAGTTAGATATCTGTGTATCTTTTGAAGGCTCACATGGTTGTTTGGGGAATGGTGAGTCTTGCAGCAGCACAGGCAAGGAGGAGTCTCGTGATGATACAGGTACTGGAGAGTCAAGTGTCTGTGTTATCAAACCACTTGGTGAAACAGGAGATGAGTCTAGAATAATAGGGGAGTTTCCGTTGCTGCCCAGTGGTGAGTTCTCACTGAAATAGAAATGAACCAGAATTAGTTAAAGGAACGCTTATTTTAAAAAGAAATTGAATGACCCCACCCCCAATAAAAAAAACAAAAACAAAAACCACCTCTAGTTCTTCAGACTTTCAGAGATTTTTTTCATGGATTAAGGGATCAGAAGAACTTCACCTTTCAATGTCATTCAAGGAAGTGCTCTTTTCATCTTGAATCGACAGGTTTGCCATGTCTTCCTCTATAACAATCTGATGGCTGATGGTATTGTTTTTTGGAGAATAGTTGCTGGATTGTACTGCACTGACAGGTGAAGTGCACAGGTCAACCACATCATTAGGTTTAGGAGCTTGAGGTATTATAGGCTGCAGGAAGATTAAAGATTCAATATCATTAACCAAGGCCTGTTTACACAACACGACTTGCCACACCCAACCACTACACTGCCATTTGCATTTTCATCTAAATTAAGGGTTGTTTCAGGGTTTGCTCTGTAACTACTCAGAGATAGCCAGGCTCTGACATTGATCAGGGTTCAATCTGTGAGGTAGCCATCTGTCAACACAATAGCAGCTGTTTTGGGGATAAAAATTTAAAGAACTCTTTGAGTCTACTCACTTTCTTGTCACGCGGCATGAAACGCTTGGTATCTTTTCGAGTAGGTTTAAAAACCTCAAACTGATGGAGTTTGGACTGGATAGTTTTCCTATCTTCTTCATTGACCAAGTCCTCCACATTGATTGGTTTAAGCAAAGACTTTGGATTTTGGTATGGTGCAGGTAGGACACTGGGCAGGGGCTGACCACCAGCACTGGATTCTGCAGCCACCATGTTTTGAGCACGAAGGACCTGCATCCAAACAAAGAAATTAAAAAACAAGTGCCAGTCCCCTAGTAAAGAGATTAGGAGAGACATTGGCAATGTTTGGCATTAAAGCACAATTCATTTTTCTTGAGAATAAGGCCCTCAGGTCAGATGTCTTAAAAAGGAGTTTTCAGTGTTTTCTAACCTGCTGGACTTGAGCAATTAATGTGTTAGACATCTGAACTTGGGCCTAAGGTTCTTTTTTTAAGAGTTATATTCAATTTTCATTTAATTATCTCCTTACATGGCTAAACAAAAGAAATACTACTGTAGGAATGAGATGTTGCATCAAACATGTAAACATTGTGCATAATTGCTACAGAGATGAAAGTGGGAAAAAACGTTTTTGATAATTGGGAGTTTCATCTCAGGAGGGTATTATTTTAGATCTCCAGTCGATATCTATGTGTTACATACTCTAGCCTTGATTGCATCACAGTTTGCTTGTTCCATTTCTTCAGCAGTCTCCACAGCTTCTTGGGTGTACATGAGATCATGGTCTGTGATACCAAATATGTCTTGGGAAGGACAGCAACATTAATTAGTGAGAGATTCTCGGCATCTTCTTCATCATTAAAGATAGCTACCATCAATCCCACAATATTAAAAAAAATCATGGGATGCCAACAAGGTGAGAAAAATGTACATCTCACACTCTAATGTTGCACACTCTAAATGCAAGTATTGATGTTACAAGCACTATGTTGCTGGCTACATTCCATCATATTAAATTTTGAAGCCTTTCTTACTGAGAGTGTGCAGGAAGTCCACATGTTTGTCCAGGTCCTGGTCTGACTCACGATGATGGGAATGCATCTTGGACAGCTGTACTTGTGTTTTGGACTTTAATGGATCATCTAACGTGAATAGCTCATGCAGATCTTCTCTGGTGAAATATCTGTTAAACAACACACCCATGAGTATTCTTGTAATGGCTGAAGCATTAGAGCGAATTTCGAATGAGTGGGAAATGGACCGTAAGAGTTACGGAACAGACACAGGTACGTTACAGAAAAGCAAGTTTACGGTGCATGCATTGTTAGATGACTGTTACAGGCCGTAGTTACAGTCACAATACGGTCACTGTACGTTACGGTCCGTTTCCCAGTCATGCGAAATTCACTCTATCATAGGAGTACCACTATAAGGACAGAAGAAGAAGAGTAACAGCAGGACCCAATCCCCAGAGACAGAATGGGGAAGAAACAGCACAAGATTGGGGATTTTAACATACATTTAATGGCATGGATGCACTGGAGATGGTTTACCTGAAGGGATTAACAGATGACCCGGTAGTCTGCTTCATTAAGGCATCTTTGAATATCTGTTTGCGGTAGATCTTCTCTTCTATGGTACCACATGTGATCAACCTATAGATGACCACCGGCTTTGTTTGGCCAATACGATATGCTCTGGAGAACAAAATGACACGCAATCCATGCACCTTTAACAATATTCTGTCATTCTTCACTTTGTCACTAGTTTTTCCTTTTCTTGAATATTTATTTTTTTTCCATTTTTCCCTTCATTTATTTTTTCTCCCATCTATTTGTTCGTTTTTCTAATTACCTGTCAACAGCCTGAGCATCAGTGGCTGGATTCCAACTTGGATCAACTGGGGAAAAAATTAAGCTTGAGCTCTTTGTGATAAACAAAAGAATCATAGCTTTTTTAGCTTTAGCGCTGATTTGTTCACTACTTACAAATAACAACACGATCAGCGGCTGTTAATGTCAAACCAACTCCTCCAACCTGGAGATAAAAAATGTCAATGTCAAGCATTTTTTCATACTTCCTTTCCCATCTGAGATTCGGGTTCAATCCCAGTACTAAGTATTACACGTATGAGTACAGTTTGCTAAGTCTGATCATGCTTTACTGCCCTCACCTGTGTGGTGAGGAGGCAACATGTGTAGGATGGATTGGTCTGGAAAGTGTTGATCAGGTGCTGTCTATCAGCTGTTTTTGTAACTGTGCCATCAATCCGAAGAACCTTATGACCCTGTAGGGAAAACAGTTTATATTCACAAACAGACCAAGACAGCTCATTATGACTTTTTCCAAGACTCCAGCTGTTATTCTCTGACAGCTTCTTTTAGTTTCTGAAGCAACCTTTTTGCACCAGTGGAAATGTCAACAACTATTAATAACGCATATTAAAAATTAGGGAATATTTTCTTGTTTCTGATTAAACAAGAGGGAAAAGAAAAAACAAAGTGTTCCAACGTTGATCAACAGTTGGTTGTGTCCCGCCGATAATTGATTGTCAGGTCACCAGGTGTTGACCAACTGATGGTCATCCATCGATGTCAACCAATACTTGGTTGACAGTGGTCGACAGGTGACATGGGGTGCAATTAATAAGTATTACCGATTCTCTTAGCTGGGATGTAATGCTTTTTCATTCCAGATCATGTGCAATCGTTAAACAAAGAAGGCATACTCTAGAGGATGATGCATGTGTTCTGAGAAGAAAAACCTAAAGCAATCTTTTCTTACTCTGGGAGTGATTATTTTCTGAACAATATCCAGCATCTTTCTTGACTGACTGAATATCAAGCACCGATGACCTTCTTTCTTCAAGTTGTCCAGCAAGGCTACCACAAAGAGCATTTTACCAGATTCCTGAATCAAAGCACTATCTGATACACCCAGTCCTCCATCATTGTATTTGGTAGCCAAAGATCTTTCTATGTCACTGCCTTCATTCTCCTTTTTCTCCTCCAGGTCAATAACCCTAAAATAAAATGATACTAGAAATAAATGGATGAAAAATGAAAGAATTGATGCATGCACAGGTTAATGGGTTGATAGATGGATGTAGATTACGAAGGTAGATTGGAGGTGAATGCTGTTGAAGGGTGAACCAATGGTTTGTGGTGTACAAATGGAAGGACAAATGCTTGGTGAGTGGGTTACTCAAATAAAGAGATGGATGAATGGAATATGGATGGATCTGGACATACCTTGCATTGTCATCCAGTCCCAGCTGGTGGCATGCCATGGCGGACAACAGTCTCGGATGGTCACAGATCTTCTTAAGGACATTTAATTCTGCTAGTGGTGACCTTGTACTCATCAAAATCTGTAAAACAAAACATTTGACATTTCATGTGTGACAGAATTCCCAAGGCCTCATGGTTGATCCTCTCAATCTTGAAAATCTGATTATTTCAATAGGTCTTTTGCAGCTCAGTATAATCACATGCTGATCAATTTATTCACTGAGAGCATATATTGAATGAACATTGTGATTCCCACGGGTGAAACAAACTAAAGAGCAAACAAACTTTCTACATCCTGTTTCAAGAGATTGTGATGAAATTCTGTTTCAAATGTTAGCCACTGGTTATGCATTGTTTCATTCAGTACTTTGCTTGTGGATAAAGAGAAACACCAATATTGAGAATAAAAACAAACATTTTGCTCTCCAGTACAAACATGTGACCGTACCATTAACTACAAAAGGCCTATTAATATAAATTGCTAACTAGCTTTACATCTAAAAATTTTTTTACAGTTTCCAAATGTAGTCAGAAGAGCCTTACAGCTTATGCTGTGTTGCAATACAAAGTACAACATTTACCTCTTTGACTCTCTCCAAACCTAGAAAATCTTGGTATATTTGGATCTGGGTGTTGGACAAATGGAGCCAGATGATGAAATCATTCTTTCGAGTCAGTTTTTCTGGAAGCCTGCAAAGAATGTGTGGCAGTCATTATGATCTAGGATTTATTTCTATCTTTAACAGGGCAGTGCAGCCCTCTGTTGAAGGACTTGGCCTTCTTTCTCCCCCACCCACCCACCCCTCTACTCCAATACTCTTAACGGAAAGCAGTTCCTAATCATGTTCTACTACAGCAGAATCAAAGAGCCATTATAATGAGGCATAAATAGACAGTCACTCTGCTCTCTTACACAAACCTATGTTGTTTATTTGCATGCATTTTTATTCAACCTACGTTGCACTAGGAGTTTTCAATAGTAAGAATTCCCCTTGAGTTGCATTTGCTCCATCTTCCTTGTCTGGTGTTGAATGTTTGGACTTGAGCACCATGGCCTTGGTGCGCCGCAGGAAGTGAGGATCTATCAGCTTCCTCAGACTCTTGGCCATTTCACCTCCAATGCGCTTTTCATATGCGCTGGCATCTCGTTCTCTAGCCTTAATACACAGCAAAATAAAAAGGTAAGAAAACAAAAAGTGACGAATTGGTAGGAACAGGGTTGTGCTGTTCTCCAAAACAAAATTCAAGGAGATTTTAATGAGTTTTCAAGGATCAAAAAGTTCTATTTTAAGGAGTCCTGTTATCTTGACTTGTCAAACTTTCAGTTTGTCGGGCTCTTTGAATTTGCCCTTTTTAGTACGATTTCAAAAATTTTAATTCCATCAAAGTTGAATTTAAGGAGTTTTAGCTGAATTTCTAAAATTCAAGCCAGGGCTTTTGTGCCTTTAAAAAAATTTAAGGAGTTTTCAAGGAGTAGCATGAAAGATCCTGTAGGAAGAAAAGTAAATAGATCAATTAATGGGCAAAAAGAAAAGGATGGAAGAGAGTAAATGAATAAATGAAAAGCACCCTTGACCAATGCGACCTGCGGGTTCAAGCCCCCCTGACCTCAGTGTCACATGTGAGTAGTGGTTGTTTGTTGGTTCTCTACTGTGCTTCAAAGGTTTTTTGCTGGATTTTGCCGGTTTTTCTCCTTCCGTAAAAATCAACTTCTAAATTTTATTTGGAATTAACATTAGTGTAGCTCTTGATTAGTAGGGCAAGTGCCTGTCTAGAGAGTTTGATAACATTATTTAATTCTTTTTCTGAATCCATGAATCATTGGATGGATGGATGAATAAATTCCCAACTGACCCTGACAATGGGATTTTCAAATTCCTGCTTGAATGTCCTAGAGGATCCTAGAAGCTGACCTTGTGTTACATAATCAAACAAATGCCACATCTCCTGCAAATAAAAACAGTCAATTTCCAGTTTAATTTACTCTCTTGCAATAGGCAGTTGTAGCTAAAAGTTGGTAAGAGTAAAAAGCAACAAAAGAGGTCAGTTGCTCAATTGCCAGTCAGCTCATGATGCACACTGCTCCCGGTTCTCTTATAACTAATTAACATCATTTAATGTAGTCTTGAAGACTTCATTTAAAATTCAATATCTTGGCACTGAAGTCTGGAAATTCAAATTATTTCCACTTCAAGAACACATATTTTGAAGCTGAAACTTCATGAAGTGGTTGGAAATGGAGCTCTTTTGGAAAATATTTCACAATCATTCATGATAGCTGGTAAACATTCTGTATTTTCAACTGAATTTTATGACATTGGAAATTGAAATGTAATAATGAAGTCTTCAAAACTACAAAGTCTCAGATCTACTGGTTACACGTGACATAAATTAGCTGTAACAATAAACGTTTTCCTCTTCCTCCTACTTTGAGGTTATTCTGAATGGGTGTTCCAGTGAGGATGAAGCGGTTTCTTGCAGGAATGGACCTGATATTCTTGTTTGTCTTGGTTGGATTCTTGATCTTGTGTCCTTCATCAAGAATCACATAATCCTTGGGAGAAAATTCCAATAATTAGCATACGACACAATACTAAATCAATGAAAAACTACTGTTAAAAAGCCAACAAATAACCGACAACAACAGCCATTAGTTCACCAACAAACGAAAAACAGTTGACCTGCAACAGGTCTCAACTTCATTGCTATATGTTTCAATATCAGGTTGTAGAAAAAACTTTGGTCACATCCAGCTGGCACCTGATGCTGTTGCAGTGACCCAATCCATTGCTTATCCTAAAGAGCAAGAATTTATAATGAGATCAAATCTTTCTCACCCATTTGAATGGTCTTCCATCTACAGTATTGCTTAGTACTTCATGGCTAGAAACAACCAGTCCTGCAATGAAAATTCAATTCATATCCAGCAACCACACTACCAATAACATACGTGCTGAATAAATTAAGATATTGAAAATTTTTGTGGCTCATGACAAGACCGTGTACTTGGATTTGCTTCTGGTCTTATCTCTACCCATCAGAGCAGAAGAATTGCACTTCTACATGGTATGAATAGCCAGTGTTTTTGAGCCAGGTTTTTCAGAGACAGGTCATTTTAGCTGATCTGTTCTTTGGAGGCTTTTTCTGGGAGGTCAAGTAGACTATCTGCTGCAATTTTAGAGAAACAGAGCAGCCTGGCTCAAACACTGGCGATAGCACTCTTATATCACGTAGTGTCTGCACTCTGGTTGAAAATGAACTGGATAGCAAAAGTATGTGGTTGTGATCTGACCAGTAACCAGGCCAAAGTACACAATGTCTAGCCAAAATTAGAACCTAATCTGTTCAAATGTTGACTTCCTGGTTATTTAGACCAGTACTGTTGTACCAGGAAAAGCTACAAATAATGTAATAATTGGGTGGGTATTTAATGACCAGCAACTAAGTGGCTGTTATTTTGAGCATTTAAAAGGGGAGGAGGGTAGAGATGAGTATAGAGGGTAACCCCCCCACTACAACCCTTAAGCCTGGTTTTCACTTATGTCGAAATCGGAGTCATAAGTGCCTTAAGACGAAGTGAAAACCAGAAAATGGAAACGGAATCGGAAGAATCGGAAGGTTTCCATTTTCTTCCGACTCCGACTCAGACACTTATGATAAGTGAAAACCAGAAAATCGGAATCGCAAGCCAACTGCCAATCACAGTTTTGGATTGATATGGGAATATGTTAAATGTAAGCATGGTATTGAGGCTTCAGATTCTGCTTATGACATTTGGTTTTCACTTGAAGAACTGCTTATGACTCCGACTCCGACTCCCATTCCGACGTAAGTGAAAACCAGGCTTTAGTTATGATGCCACTATATGCAGGCTATTATAACTCAGCTCCCACCTACCATAGGTGGTCAGACAAACACCATTTTTCCTTTGTATTTTGTCCAAGTTTCTCTGCCTTTCCTTTTTACTTCCATGAAAACTCTTCACACGAATACCAGGAGTCCTATGAACAAAAAATACCCTCAATCAGCTGCAGATGGTCCACTACAATCATTTCCAAGGAAATCAGGATGGGGTTGCAGTGGTGCACTGGGCTCTCACCTCTGAGGTCTCAACATTGATTCAACTAGGCTCATCATCACACTTCAGGAATGAGAAGCATTAATTTTGTCATGTCAGAGTTTTGAGCCCAGTAATGTAGATCAGCCCAGAGGGTTTTTCAGAGTTTGAGGTGTGAATTAGTCATGCCCTGATGTACATCAGCCCAGAGATTGTTTCAATTAGGCATCAATAAAATGGTAGTGTTTTCCAACACCAGTTTGGCCTCAATTTGATAATTATTATTATGGCCTAACATTTTAGTTTACCATGTTTGAAATTCTTTTTCCCAGTTTGAAATTAAAGACACTGGCATGACAATTAGAACAGATTTGATAAGTTCATTGTCGAACATCCCAGACAGGAAAGCAATGACTTGAATTGTCTTTCCTAACCTGAAAAAAGGAAAAAGATTTTAGAGCTTAGTTCTCAAACACATGCACAAAATTGTACCATTTTCTACAACAGCAAAAGAAGGCTTCTGTGGATGTCAACCATTGTGTTATGGAAATTATTACAGCTTGATTTATCATATGATGATGAAGAAGGTAGTGCACTTGATTGGAAAGTGCTATGAGACATTATGTAAGAACATAACAATACTCTGACAGATCATGTAGGATTGCGATGTGTTCATTGAAATAAAACCAAACTTTCAGACTGACTAGCTCTCATTAATACAGGGCCAAAGTAAATAGCCCACTTTCGATATTCTGGTCGAGTGATCATGGACAAAGCAATTTAAAACGAGGCCCAGGAGAAACAAAAGAATATATTAGGATTATCCTTTGTTTCCCCTGGGCCTCGTTTTGAATTGCTTCGTCCGTGATCACACGACCAGAATATCAAAAGTGGGCTATTATTACAACAAAAATGTGTTGGAATTTGATCTAGAATGTATATGTCTGTACATACCCCATGTCATCACCCAGAATTCCTCCTTGCTTCTTCTGATACAGCTTCCAGAACCACAAGACACCTTCTTTTTGATACTGGTAAAGTGCTTCACTTATTTCTTTGGCAAGACTAAACCCATTGCCAATTTCTATCATTCCATCATCTTCTTCATCTTCCTCTTCTTCATCTTCTTCTTTTGCATATTCCTTTACAAATTCCTGTAAAAGAGAAGAAATTGTTATGTCTGAATTAATAACTACAAGAAATAGCACTACAATGTGATGGTTTATGAATGAACTTGGACATGTTAGCAGCTGCAATAATATGTGAGGACAACAGCAAAACAGCATGACTACATAGATAGCTACAGTAGATACTGAATATGCCTACCTCAAGTTTTTTGATTCTTTTAAGTAACTTTTCACTTTGGTGAATATTATACGCTTTGCTGAACAGTTCTAGTGCTTCTTCCAGTAGTCCCTGTCTAGCTTTTTCTTTGGCATCAAGAACAAGGTGATTAAACTTGGCCTTGAGTAAATTTGTATCACCATTTGACTTTCCTATAATATGAAAAATAACACTCTCATGTCTATATTCCATGGCAGCAGAAGAAACAAGGACTGGGTGGGTGTGTACCTGCCCAGGAATCAATCTTGTTGGTCAGTAGAATGAGACAAACAAGAAAGCAATATGCTAATGCACCTACAATGTCAAGCCTAAGTGTGGGGAGTCAAGATTGACAGACTTCGTTTGCCCCAGGGTCGGGTTTTTGATATGTTGTGTCTTACAGGATAGGGACATTTTGACTTGTCCGGGACAATTTGTGTCCGATTACACCAAGTACCTACCCAGACCCAGTCCTTCACTGGGTCTAGCACACTAGTATGTTGTTTTGAGATATGTGTATTGTGTTTTCACTATGTGTGTTGTGTTTTGAGACATGTGTATTGTGTTTTGAGACATGTGTATTGTGTTTTCACTAGTATGTTGTGTTTTGAGATGTGTGTGTTGTGTTTTGACATGTGTATTGTGTTTTCACTTTGTGTGTTGTGTTTTACACTTATGTAGAATGAAAGAAATGGTAAGTTGTAGTGCTTGGGGACAAGGTTTGAATTCCGGGCGAACACCCTTAGAATATAGTATTCGGAAAAATTAATTTCCAACCTCGTTGGGATTCGAACCCACGACCTTCGGAATTGTACACCGATG